>JAGDYQ010000164.1:0-120805 GCA_021962125.1 Bulinus truncatus
GATTACACTGGTAAACAGTGAATTCGTTGCCAGTGATATTTTGAATCATTTTATACAAAGTCAACGATGCTGATTTAGAATATGTAAGTGCTTTTGCTAGATTGGCTCTATTTTACGAGATAATTAAAATTAATTAAAAAATGTATGCACCGTATTTGGAATTTGTCAAGAATTGCATGAAGTATAATAGTATACTAACAAATAGTAGTGAAAATGTTAATAGTCACTCAGAAATTTGTTCAAAAATATGTGTAATAATGTTATAGAAGAAAACATTTTCATTTGAAAAACTCATTATGTCTAATTAATTAATTAATTAATTTGTTAATTGTCTATGGTAATGCATTAGCAAATCGCTGTTTGCTCGACTTCCTTTTGTATGTGTCGTTGGTGCAATTGCGTTGGAGGCTCCAACAGTAGTCAGCCATCATATGTATGTCCCATCTTCCTTGATATCTCTCCTCCATCACCCTCATATCCTGATGGAACCTCTCGCCTTGTTCCTCACTGAAGTCCCCAAGGTTACCTGGAAATTTGTCTAAATGACTGTGCAGGTAATGTACCTTGATGCTCATATTTGTTCCAATGTTTCTGAAGTTAGCGAGCATATCTTGCACCAGTTCTTCATAATTCTCTGTTCTGTTATTACCTAAGAAGTTCCTGACAACTGAAACAAAATTGTTCCATGGAGAAGCTTCAATGTGATCCATGAAATTAGTAAAATTTTGATCATTGATGAGTTTTCGAATCTGAGGACCGTCAAAAATCCCAGGTTTCAGCTTCTCCATGCTCAGTCCGGGGAATGATCTGCAAATATACCTGAAGCAATTGCCAGATTTGTCCAAAACCTTAACAAATTGTTTCATTAAAACTCATTTGATATGAAGCGGTGGGAGAATGATCTTATTTTCTTTACCTACATTCATGGTTTCCCTTGCAGGCCATGTCACTCTTGTCCAAAGATCTTGCCTTGCCCTGCTATCCCAAAGGCACATGAAGCATGGGTATTTTGTGTATCCTGACTGCTGCCCAAGCAAGAAGTTTACTATTTTTAGATCAACAAAAATTGACCACTGATGCTCATAATAACGGACTTTCTGCAATACTGTTTTGATATTCTCATACTCTTCTTTAAGTGTTGTTGAGTGAGCAATGGGAAGAGATGCATAACGGTTACCATTGTGTAACAGAACACATTTCAAGCTTCTGATGGAACTGTCCCATTTGGAGCAGAAGTCCAGGGATGTCATTACAGTAAACAAGATCTTCCTCTTGGCTGAAATATGGAAAAAGAAACTCTTCTCTTTTCCGATAAAATGTTATTTTAACTTCTGGTTTGAGAAAATTTCTTTCATTGAGCCTGGACGCTAAAAACTCAGATGCTTGCTTGGACAGATTTAGGTCTCGTATTAGGTCATTGGGTTCTTCTTGGCTGAATGGTTGAGGTGTTGAAGAACTTCCTTCATAATCGCTTCCACTGTTTTCACCTGCCAAAAACTCCAGATCTTGCCCTTCGTCGGAGTCTGATGGTAAAAGCTCTAATAATCCAGTAAACACTGTTATAGGAACTTCACTGCTATGTGGAATTGGTCCCCTTGCAGATTCAAGATCAGGATAATCCCACTTAGATTTCTTGTGGCAATTGAAGCCTTTAACATTCACAATACAAAAATAAAAATCACCAAAATGGTCTTTCGGCTCTCGCCATACCATTGATACACCCAAACTTAGACTTTTCTTCTCACCATTTGTCCACTGCTGTAGGCTCTCCACACAGTTTTTTCAGACCTTATGGGGAGCCCAAGACTTGTCTTGGTTTCCCAGCTTCACACCGAAATAAGCCAAATATGCCTGCTGCACAAAGTCGGTTATATTTCTTCTTTGCTTTTCAATCAAATATTCTCCACAGATGTAACAGAATACATTCGGATTATTTTTGCAGCATCTTCGTGATGAACTCGTGATGTCTTTAGAAAGCAGCAATAAAAGAGAAAAAAATAAACCAAGTTATAACTTGGTATATTTAAATTAAACAACAGACACCAAACTTATTGCATTTGTTTTACACAATAGGTAGAATCATATTTTTAAGGGTGTCCAATATCTCAGAAACTAGAGCCAATTCAGCAAAAGCAATGGCAGTTTTGAAATCAGCACTCATGAATTGCTATAAATTCATTCAAACATTCTTGGCAATTCGCAAAAAATTTTTTTTTGTTGGGCTGTGTTATGCATTAATTTCAATTAAAAAAAAATTAATTGAACAGCAGTTCTAATATTTCCACTCTTTTATTTTAAAAATATATCATTTGTTGCTATTTGAGATTAGTTATATTTCAAATAATATATCTTATGGCCAATGTGTACAAACTTCCCAATGTCAGATATTTATTTTAAAAATTCTGTCAGCCATGCCCTGTGTTCAATCTGTTTGCAAAAAATATATCTTTCTTTAATACTCTCCCCATTGTAATTTGTAATTGATGTTATTTTCATTTGATACTGTTTACATTATCACTTTGAACATTGGTCAACCAGTGTGTACATTGACTGGCATGTGTGGCCAATGTCTGATATTGGTCATAACATATACCTGTACATATTTATTATGGGCAGATAAAACCATTTTAACAATAATAAATTAACATCAAAACAAATCCTTTAAGAATAAAAAGTGTCACACTGTCAAAGCACTGACCTTTTAGAACATTATTTATGTAAGATTGTAAATAAAGTATCCGATGGTTATCCTCTAATGTTCCATTGTTATCCCCAGCACCATTTTCAGTAATGTAGATGGTTACATTTCCATATTCTTTTCTCATCCAGTTTAGAATCTTTCTGATGCCATTAGGATTGATGTAAGAATATGGCCAATAAGAGCTGTAAAATATAAAGATTATTGTGATGATAAATATCCTTTAGATTTGATAGCTCAACCAAATAGTTTGTTATAAAGATTAAATGGAAATAAAAAATTAGTTTACAATAGTTATTTGAGCATTTCAATCAACCAGACAGAAGATTAGTGAGAAAAAAGATATTTAAAACTCAAAATGGAGTACTGATAAAGAATGGCATACATAAACTGGAACTACAAGCTGTTATAATTAAAATTAATAAAAGTGACAGCCATTTCTAAGTTGAATAATAATAGTTTGTTTGAGCTTCTTGTTACATGAATTATTTACTGCATCACAGTTAAAAAAACCTACGTTAGCCAAGAGGGGTCTTTAGATTCTAAAACTCTCTGATCATTATAATATCCAGGATCATTTCCAACACCTTCATAAACTAACGTACTTGTATAATGATTGATACCCAAGAAATCAGCAGTTCCTGAATTAAAATAAAAAGAATAAATATGATTTAGAAATTTCTCACATCAATTTCAATATCTATAAAGTTTTTGTGTTGTTTTTTATTTTACTTTCAATTATGTTGGAAAAAAGACATTAAAAATAAAAATGTCTACTTTAAAGTTTACCCTTAATCTTTTGTTTTTCTTCGGGGGTGAATGATGGAAGTCTTGAAGTTTGTAATCCTTCTTCAAGACTGGCATTTAAAACATATTCTTTCATGACATCTGGATAGTCCCCATTGACAAATATGGGATGTCCATACCAACCCATCCAGAACTGAAGGCGTCGCTCTGAAGCTTCTATATCTTTAGGATTGGCAGGGTCATGTGGCTCAAACCAATCACTATTTAATGCAATGCCTACCTCACCTGATAATACAAAGATTTTGAAGGAATGCAATAACAATTAAACATGTTTTGAGTATCAATCAAGAAAAATATTTAAAAATGCAATCATTTCATAAAATGTTGCTACTGAAAAGTTTGTAATCCTGTCCACTTGTTTTTTTTTATTTTTTACACTTTGCAGTTTAAATTGTTAGAATAAGTAAGTAAAGATTTCCTTAAATATCTTATTGGCTACTATTGAGACATTCTTACTTAGTAGCCATACTTTCAAAAATATTATGTGGCAAGTACAACTTGAATTTCCTTGACTTATGTCAGAAACTAAAAAAAGTAAATTAAATAAATATTAAGATTAAATCTGACAGGAAATCTTTCTCCCCCAAGAAACTATCAAGTGAAACTTGTTGCTTTCTTTGCTGTAGAATCTTTCTAAAGTTGGCCATCACTGTATAATTTATCAGTTTTCTTCCCTGTTAGCAAAAAGTTTGTTTAGAATGATGTCTGCCCACTTGTTGCAAATTTATTTAATCCCAGCAGTTGAAATAATCACAGCTTTCAAAAATAATATGTGGCAAGTACAATTTAAGTTTCCTTGACTTATGTCAGATACTAAAAGAAGTAAATAAAATAAATACTGAGATTTATTCAAATAAATGCTACTGAAACTACCTTGTTGAGTGGCTTTAAATTTGTCATAGTATAGATGATAGGCTGCTGCATGTGCCTTTAAAACATTATGTCCAGCCCTGTAAGGGCCATTCCTCATGTCTGTTTGTCCAGGTGGATCATTTCCTCTTCCATATCCAGCAATGGTGAAGACCCAGGGCTCATTGAATGTTATCCATTTTTTAACCTATAAATCATAACAAAAATAAAAGATATAAAATATTACATTTAAAAATGTCTGATGAAAACAACAGATACAAGTGCATTTTTTTAAAGCTGATGAAATGGTGAAAAAATTTAGAATTGTATAGTGGTACATCAAATTATGAATGCCTCAGGATTTTCAGAATGAACAACTTAAAACATTAAAGGAGGAGAAGTCATCCTATGATGAGGAGAGATTTATCATTTCAACTGCTGGGATTAAATAAATTTGCAGCAAGTGGGCAGACATCAAAGACTTCATTATGAGCCATCACCAACTACAAAGAAAGCAACCAATTTTTCTTGATAGTTTCTTGGTGCAAAATTATTCCTGGCTGCCAAGAAAAGGTGGCAAGAAACTCCTGAAACTCCCAAAACTAATGATTCAGAATAGCTAAGAAAATGACCAATGCCCCATGAATGTTTTCTTGGTAAGAAAGATAGACTGAATCTTTTTTTTTATTTTACATTTATTTTATTTGGTTGTTTTTTCTCTTTATTTAAAATGTGAAGTACATGTATTCTATGCATTTTTTCAGGTTAACGACAAGATCTTAATACAAAAGAATGGTTCTTTCATCTTGAAATAGACTGTTTTTGTTTCATTGGATTCAATGTTTTGGGTTAAGGGTATTTTGGGTTATTAACTATTTTCTGGAATGAATTAAGTTCATATCCTGAGGTACCACTGCATCTAAAAACAAGTGTCATTTTTTAAGTAAAATGTCATTAAAAAGGAAAGATAAATTGTAAGGTTGCAAATATAAAACATACTTTTGATCCATATTGATTAAAACAGAGATCTGCATAATCTTTAAACCAATTAGTAATATTTGGATTTAGCCATCCTCCTTTGTCTTGCAATGCCTGGGGTAGATCCCAATGATACAAGGTCACCATAGGTGTTATACCTGCATTTAATTTTGAGTATTTAGAAAATAAAACACTTTCCATATTTATAACAGTTTAAATCTATTTCAACTATCTGTAAAATCAATTCTAAATCAGATCAAAGAAATCTAATATTTTTCTTTACCTATATCTGTGAGTTTGTTAATAAGCCTATTATAATAATCTACACCAGCAGGATTGAAAGGAGGCATCCCATCTGCCATAACTCTGGACCATGATATAGAAAAACGATAATGTGTCACCTGTTACAGAAATACTGTACATTAAGAATTGCTAGAGAAAATAAAAAAAATTATATAAAATTCAAATTAATACTGCTTAATACTGTATTTCTTTTTTACAGTATTTATCAACAATAGAGCAAACCGAGTGTTTTGTAGAAATTGATTACATTTTGCTTATAAATTTATTTTGCATCTATTATTCTTGCTTAAGATCTTTTCAGTGTTAAATCTATTTAAATACTACAGTGTAATTAGTGGTTTCTCAATAATTAAAGTAACTTTCATCTGTATTTGTCATATTTTTAATAATAATAAAGGCTTAGAAATTCTTATTTTTATAATGGTTATTAAAATTATTTTACATAATGGTACTTATATTTTTAATACTTTAGCCTGGGATATATCCTTTTCATTTTGTTGATAGTTCAGTAAATCCAAACTAATTTTACACCAAAATCTTTAGTTATGTAGGTTTAAAAAATATTAGAAAATTGACATGAGCTATAAAAAAAGGAATATTTACCCCAAGGTCTTTTAATATTTGTATGTCATCATCCAATTTATGATAACTATCACAAGTTACATCTGCTGTGTCACCATTTGCAACCTTACCTGGAGTGTGACTGTGCCTGTCCCAAATACTTTCACCTTTTCCTTCATATTTGATGTTTTTTTTAGAATAAGAAAATATATTGAAATCTATTTTGCAAATGAAACCCATATATTTAATGAGATTAATATAGATATTTTAATCTTACTGGCTGTTTAAAAGAAATATTAAGAAAAGTGTAAAGGAATGAAAATATAAATATTACCATCTTCATTCCATCCTCCTTCTATTTGGTAACTTGCAGTTGCCATTCCCCAGCTGAATGAATCTGGGAACTTTCCATACAAAAAGTTGTCAGTAAGCTCAACTGATGTGCCCCATCCACCAGGCTGTGTATATCCATGCTTAAAACTATACAAATATGTTAAAACTGGTTTTTTAGAAATGAGAAATAGTCTCAGTATGAACAATAAAATATTTTTTTGTAATTTAAGAGTTAACAAATGTCTTGTTTATCTTTAAATATTATTAATATAGAAAATGAAATTTTATTGAATAGTTACAAATATTAGAATTTTTATCACTCCATACTAATTTTAATATTTAAACAATTATCTGCCTGCATTGTACTCAGATAATAAACGTACCATAAAAAGAAAAAAAAATTACCCATTATCAGCTATAAGTGTTTTGTAAAATTCAGCTGAAGCCTTAGGTATTCGACTGAGATTTGGATCACTAAAATTAACATAATAAAGTCCAAATTTTTCATTGAAACCTTGATTCCATTCTAAATTGTCCATCAATGACCAAGCAGTATATCCTTTGACATTACAGCCATCAAGTTTCAATGCTGAAATTAAATGTCAAATCAAGTAATGTTTATAGATACACAAAAATACTTTCATATAATTTCTGTCTTAAAAACAATAAAATAACTTTTTAAAACCCAATGTTCTTTTGACAAATATAAACTTTTTTTAAATAAGTTAAGTTTTAGAAATAAAAAAATCATGGTTCATAAGTACTACAAATCATTGGATAATAACATACCTTTTAAGACTTCACTGAGGTACAGGCGATAGTAGTGAATTCT
This sequence comes from Bulinus truncatus, assembly GCA_021962125.1. Classification (NCBI taxonomy): domain Eukaryota; kingdom Metazoa; phylum Mollusca; class Gastropoda; family Planorbidae; genus Bulinus; species Bulinus truncatus. The sequence continues at coordinate 7,362 of JAGDYQ010000164.1, forward strand.
GTGCCAGTCATGTAAAGTACCATTGCGGTCACTAATACCATTCTCTGTGATGTATACTGGAATATTATTGTAGTTGTATTTGATCCAGTTTAATATTTTACGTATCCCAAATGGTGTTACTTTTAACCAAGATGATCCAGATCTAAAAATTCATTTTAAGACTTATTGAGTCTGAATTAGTATTTTTAAAACATTGGTAAACTATTATTAAGATGAACACTGCTAATAGCTTAAACAAAATATCAACAGTTCAGTTAAAGGAAAATTGCATTACCTATTTGTTTGTGGGTATAAATTACATATTTATACTATACTATCATTTGTAAATATCAATACCATATCATTTTTTTAACAAATTGTTTATGATTGATGTGCCATTCCAAAATATACCAAGTTCTAACAAATATAAATCAGATACTTTACAATCATACTCCATTAAAAATCTTTTACTAAGATTCTATTATCAATAATATGATGTGATTTATTTAATTACCCAATCCAATTTGGATTACTCTCACTTCTTATATCTTGATCATTGTAATAATCTGGTGGGTTGGATGGTGGCTGAGGGTCATTGGCCACATATACAGCAGAATAAAAATTCAATCCAAAAAAATCAGCAGATCCTATTAAATTAATGATATATTATTTAATTTAAAAAGTTAAGTGGTAGCTTTCAAATGCTTTTTAAAAAGTTTGGCATGTGAGAAATTTTTAACTAAAAAAAATATGTAAGATTGTAAAGAAAAATGCAATCTTTAAAAATGTTACATTCATAAAAAAAATATCACAGAAAAATTTTGCAAAAGATTTAAACAAAGTAAAAATATATATTTGATAGTATAATTTAAAATTAAATGCAGAAATTAAAAAACTCTCCACTTTACTATTTACAATCAGTTTTTCCTCATCTGTAAGTGCAGGTAAACGACTCTTTGATAATCCTTGTGCTTTACTTTTGTCTGCAACTCTTTGGTTCATTACCTTGAGATGTAATGTTTTAAATATAAAATACTTTGATAGTATTATTAGCTAATTATGTTTAAATGAATAAAATTATACAATCTGAACAAATAAAGTAATTTGAAATTTGGGTTACCTCTGGGTAATCCCCATTGATAAATATGGGATGTGCAAACCAGCCTCCATAAAAGTTGATACTGCGCTCTGAAGCTTCAATATCATCAATGTTTAGAGGATCCAATGGTTCTGGCCAATCCAAATTTATTATAATGCCTACTTCACCTAAAAGTTGTCAGAAACAATTAGTGAACTTAAGAAATTACTATTAATTAAAAAAACAAATTGACCAAAGCAAAATTTTACTTAGAGTGAGACTTAAATTTTATACATACCCTTCTGAGATTCTTTGAAATTTTGCTGATACAGTCGGAATGCTTTAGAATGTGCTAGAATTATATTGTGACCACTTATATAAGCACCTGTGCTGGGATCTTTGTGACCTGGTGCCATATCACCATCCCCATAACCAGCAATAGCTATTATAGGAGGCTCATTAAATGTTATCCACTTTTTTACCTGCAAAAATGTTAATGAGGTTATCATGTTTTTTAATCTGAAAAGTTAACGACATATAGTGAATTTTTAACACTTACAAAGTAAAATTAAATAAGACTAACCCTATCTCCGAAACTCTGGAAACACAGTCTGCTGTATTCAACAAAATCATCCTGGATGCTAGAGTTCAGCCATCCACCTTTATCTTCTAGAGCTTGAGGGAGGTCCCAAACATATAAAGTAATCATTGGTCTGTGGATTATATATAGATTAACAGACTAATTTACAATGTGGGTTGCAAAAAATATTTTTTACGCATGCTAATTATTATTGAATTAAGAAAAAAATGCATAGTAAGATATATTCTTTATAGACTTACTGTACATTATTAGCTAAAAGCTCATCAATAACATTATTGTAATAGTGTATCCCAGCTTCATTAATAGTTTTAGGAGTCCCATCAGCCATCACTCGAGACCAAGAAATTGAAAAATGATAATAATTTACCTAAAAAATAAGACATGTGGTATTTTAAAGTTTTTTCTAATATTTATTACATAGTACAGTATTTATTTTAATTTCAAAGTTGAATGGTTCTTACTCCAAGATTTTTAACCAGTTTCACATCTTCCCTATAGTTATGGTAACTATTGCAGGTAACATCCCCTGTTGCATTGTTAAGTATTTTGCCAGCATGAGCCCAAGTGTCCCAGATACTCAAGCCTTTACCTGAGAAACAATATTGATAATTATTACTACATTTATACTTAAGTCAGTTGCAAAATTTTAATGAGTTTTTTTCATTTAAAACATAACTTTAGAAAAGGACCAATTTTTTTCTGCAATAAAAATTCATACCATCAGCATTCCATGCACCCTCTATCTGATAGGCAGAAGTTGCTGTAGACCAAACAAAGTCATCAGGAAATTGGTCATAAAATACTTTGAAGTCATCTTCTTCATAAGCTATACCAGTAGACTGTCCTCCTTTACCACTGAATATAGAAAAGTAATATCCTTAATTAAGAGATTTTGTATATTTGCAAAATAAAAAAATACAACAGGGATAATGCTTTCTTTTTTATTAATTCCTATAGATATGAAGGTATTCGTTCCAAAAATACTTCATTGAATTTAAGCCTGCATATAATGAATGGATAAATTTGCTAAACAATTAAGTCCATGTGTACATTTCAATTAATGTAAAAAAAGAAATTGATAATTTTCTTGATTTACCTGTAACCTTTCCTAAATCCATTGTCCTTTATGAGGTTAGCATAAAACTGAGCTGATGCTTTCGGTGTTCTGGTCCTGTTTGGATCATTAAAATCCACATGGTAGAAACCAAATCTCTCAGAGTTACCTCTTGCCCATTCAAAATTGTCCATTAGTGACCAGGCTGTGTAACCTCTTACATCACATCCATCCAGTTTTATAGCTATAAGTTAAATAATTGATTTTAATTTGCAGTATTCTTTTTTTTTAATTTTTCATCAAAAATATCCTTACATGAGCATTAAACAATTTTACCTTTCAGCAACTGATTAATATGTTGCCTATAGTATGTAACTCTATGTGTATCTCTCAGAGTACCATTTCTATCAGACACACCATTTTCTGTGATGTAGACTGGAACATTGTTATATTCATTTTTTATCCAGTTTAAAATCTCACGAAATCCTACTGGTACACTGAACAACCATGATGATCCTGACCTTAAAATTTAAACAAAACCATTAATTGATAACATAAATATAAGGTGGAGAATTAGAATAGAATACAAATATTCGTTTAAATAAGAAATAATCATATGAATTTAAAATTTATTTTGAAATTTTTCTGTAATAGTTTATGAAAACACAAATCTATAAAATATTTGTACCCAACCCAAGAAGGATCAATATCTCTTTTTACATCCATATCATTTTCATAACTTGGTGGATCATGGGGTAATTCAGCTGAAGTTGCATACATAGACGTATAATAGTTGACCCCCACAAAATCGGCTGTACCTGGATAGTATGTGAACATTTAAAGACATAACTTTTTTAATCTGATTTTCTTGATACATGCTACTGAAGACACATAGAATGATTATATAATTTTAAGTCACTTGACAATTCACCTTTATTGTTGATTATTTCTTCAGCTGAAAAAGTGGGTAGTCTAGATGGTTGACCTAACTTACTGCTCTTATTTGCAATTTGTGACTTCATTATAGCTGGATAATCTCCTATTGAAATAAACAATTCATATAATAAAAAAATAAGCATGTATGTTAATTAGAGGACAACTGTGGCCATATTATTATTAGAATGATAAAAATATTTATTTTTTACTTTTAATTTCCTCTCAAATAATTAACTAAAAAAATGCTTAAAGTTTTTTATTGTCTAAAAAAGAATCAATTAAAAATTGACTAAAATATTATAATGTCCTACCAGAAAGAAGAATAGGGCTAGCAAACCAACCAAACTGGAATTGTCTGCCTCTTTCTGCAGCTTGAACATCATCAGGATTTGACTTGTTTTTAGGTGTATCATTAGCAATACTTAGTGTGATTCCAATCTGACCTGTATAAGTGGGTAATAATTCTTATTTAATAGAGTAATGAAGAGATTTTGTATCTGATAACTGTTTTAAAAACATAAATTTTCATTAAGGTTCTAAGAGACAAACCTCCACCAGCTGGGCTCTGAGACCGGTATGTACTATTGTACAACTTATAAGCAGCCACATGAGCCTTAATGAGATTATGAGAAACTGTGTACACATTAGTCCCAGGGCCCCAACGACCTGGTGCCATCTGGTCAACACCGTAACCATAATTAGAAACTACCCAAGGCTCATTTAGGGTTATCCAAAATTTCACCTGAAATAGTGATCCAGTCATTTAAAAAGATTTCTTTATAGAAATAATAAATAGGATTATCACTGTCATTTGAATTAAAATCTGGTAATAAAAAATAAAGCATTATAAAACAAAGCAGAAAAGAAAAAGTTTTAAGAGAAGTCAAACATTGTAATTACTTCTGAGCCAAACTCCTTGAAACAAAGATCAGCATAATTTCTGAAATAGTTTACTGTTTCCTCATTAAGCCAACCACCTTTCAGTTCTAAAGCTTGAGGCAAGTCCCAGTGATAAATTGTAACCATCGGCTCAATCCCATTTGCCTTGAGCTCAGCTATCAACCTAAAAGAAAGTATCTTAATATTAGTATTATTTTATTTAACAAAAACAAAATAAATAAAACTTACTAAAAAGTGTATCAATTATGTATGTATATTTAATATATATATATATATATATATATATATATGTCAGTACACTCAATTATTAGTTCTTACCTGTGGTAGTAGTTAATACCAAGCCTGTTAACTGTCTTTGTTGTACCATCAGGTAAGAGGCGGGTCCAGGCAATAGAAAATCTGTAGTGTGTGACCTGAGGTACATTTAATGATAACAAAGTTTAAAATGAACACTAAGGCATGCAAAGGTAAAGAGGTAACAGTAAGTATAATATATACAATATAAATATAATTAATGGTGGAAATATTGGTAACAAAAAATATCATCACAAATGTATATATGAATAAAATATCCTTGATCTGTTTTCATATTTAAGCACTTTTTTTTGTTTCATATAGTATTTTTAAACTTAGTCATTTTAATGATTTACAGAACTTATTTTAACATGATTATTTTTATTTACAAAAAATATTTTTGATACAAGATAGATTAAGTTGATAGATTCACACAGGATAAACTATTTACTAGGCCGACTTACTCCAATCTTCTTCAAGAGCTGGACATCTTCTTTATACTTGTGATAGCTGTCACATGCTATCTGTCCAGTGTCGCCATTGTCCACTCTCCCAGCCTCACTAGTAAATACATCCCATATACTGAGACCTTTACCTATAGTAAAAAGAAGTAAACCCTAAATTGTATTTTTAACTTTTTTTTACAAGGGAGATAAGACGCCTTTTAAGAAAATGCTCTTATAGAAGGGAAGACTCAGGAAAATCTACCAAATATTAATCTCAGCGTATAGCTCAAACAAAATTTATATATATAGGCCTATATATATATAGGAAAATATATGGGCCAGTAAAGGACAATAACGAGTGGAGAAGTAGAACCAATTCAAAACTGTACGAAGAACCAAATATAACAGCTGAAATCAAAATGAATAGATTGAGGTGGTTAGAGTACATAGAAAGAATGGAAAACAACAGAGGTCCAAAAGCAATATATAAGGCAACACCCAATTAGAAAATGCCTAAGGCCAGACCAAGAAGCAGATGGTTAGAGGAAATGGAGAAAGACCTTAAAGACATAGGAGTGAGAGATTGGAGGAAGACCATGGATCGGGAAAAGTGGAGAAGAGTAGTTTGGCAGGCCAGGGCCCTAAATGGGCTGTAGAGCCAAAGGAAGAAGAAGAAGATATATATATATATATATATATATATATATATATATATATATTGCCGCTCGTTCACGCCAGTGACGTTTAAGTTAACTTAGGCCTATATCATTTCATATAAAGACTTCATACAAGTGCTCTTGGTCCGAGACGTCAGTCAAATTAAGAACTCATTGTGGCCCGCAGTTTAAATAATTTTCCCACCCCTAGTCTAAAGCAGATAGGCCTAACACAACTCATCTGTCAGTAGGCCTACCGCTGTCATTGTAACAAATCTTTTCGATGACTACTAGACTTGGTAGACTGGACGTTATGGTTAGCCGTTATCACCTTTACTTTCAATCCTTGGTAGTTTGCAAACTTTTTTTTCTGATCTTATAGTTTCGGTTTGCAGTCTTTCAACATCTAGCCTGCGTTGCAATAGAAAGATTATGCTCTCTTTAGACCTTAGTGACCAGTTGCCAATACATTGGTATGTAGACTAATGGCCAAAAATGCCTTTGTTGACAACCCTAAAGCATATAAGTCTGTATTGTGAATTAGTACTACCAGACCTGAATTATTACAGTTCTCTGCTGCCCATGTTCAAAACAATAATCTTCTGATTCCTTTTTTTTTAGCACACATGTAGGCTTATACTAAATGGTCAGTTATATACATAAACTATCTGCCTTGACTAAGTGAAAAGTTAATGTGCTCGATTTTGGTCTTATGTTATTAAATGATAAATAAGCTATATCTAATTAAACATATTAAACTAGTATATTAGGCTACTGTTTTAAATTTTCTCATTGAAGTACCTGCCTGTTCGTCACTATCACCACAATACTTCCTGTGCTAGGCCTATACGATCGCACGCGATAGTTAAACTTAGCATATCGACACTGAGTAGCAGAGTAGGTTTCGACACATCTAGCTGCGCACGTTATAAATGATACCATTCGAGTTCAACACACCAAAAAAGATACACATTAAAGCACACTGGGAATATCTTACAAGTTCCTCACTAACACCAACAAATATTGTCCATAGATGTTAAACTGTGTATGTCAAAATAGAATAGAAGAATAAATATACGCCAGATGGAACACATGAAATACATGAGAAAAGACGCATGAAATAAATCAGCGTGTGAAATGTTAGTATAGTTGGTATTTATGCTTAACCATTTGATCAAAGACTTGGTCATGAGTCACTTATGAGTTAGTGTTTGAAAAGATGCTGAGTACGATAGATGAATCATGTCAGATTCGTATTCACTGGTGGTAGATATTTCATATTGTTTTCAGTGTTTACTGCCGCTATATATCATATGTACAGAGGCTTCGCTAACAACTTGCTCCTACCTCCCCCACGGGCCCCCACCCCTCCCCGCTAATTCTTGGACCGAAGCTTCCCTAAAAAAAAACAATAATTCACATTGACTGTAGGCAACCCCCCTCCCTCAAAGACTAACGACATCGGTGCATAATAACTAAATGTTTTGTTGCCACTTTCAAATAATCCACAACGCCTATACGTATAGTGTTTAAATTATATCATACGCTAAGGATATATGTTTGGTTGCATGTAACATAAAATGGAATATGGCTTTAGAAACTATAAGCCTATCAGCCGAGCATTGTGTCTCCATACTAATTCAATAAGGGGCTGTCCATTAATTACGTCAACAAAATAGGGGGAGGGGGGGGTCAGAAAATTTTTGACAATTGTTGACAAGGGGGATGGGGGATGGGGGGAGGTCAAGAAAAGTTGACATCAACAATGTTACTTTTTTAAATTTAATATAATTACTTAATAAATAGGAAAATTCAACAGCGTTTGTAGTCCTGTGTTACACACTTGCTTAACATTCAGTATTTCTATTAAAATTACTATATTCCTACTAATTTTGCCACATAAACATTTTGGAAGCCACCTTTTTTTTTGGGGGGGGGGGTAATCAAATGTTGACGTAATTTTATAGGGGGGGTCTCTGGAAGCTTGACAAGTTGTTGTCAAGGGGGAGGGGGAGGTAAAAATCGCCAAAAATTTGTTGACATAAATAATGGACAACCCCTAAGAGACCACGTTTCAATGGCACACTCCTTTTCCCCATCAAGATTAATCTGCACATTGAAATTTGAAATGATGGTATTATTCAGAAGACTGGAGTATACGGATGAAGCATGAATGGTAAATGACTGGACTGACCTAACCAAAAACACGCGTGCTCCTGGTGAAATAGATAGGTTTTTTTTCTTGACCCGCAAAACAAGGGCGGTCACCGGACAGTGACAAACCGCATCTTATCAAGATGCTTGTCTCCCCTTTTCGGGGCTGGGAATGCAAAAAAAATGCTTTAACAATGTTGTGACATTTATTAGTGCCTCCGTCCCCCCGCCCCCTTTCCCATTGCGATAACAGGCCGTCATAAATAATTCATCATATAGCTCCAAAGACACACCACCAAAGCTATGTAGGCTCCATAGACACACCACCAAAGCCATATTGGCTCCATAGACACACCACCAAAGCCATATAGATTCCAAAGATACACCACGAAAGCCAAGTCCAAGTACATTTTGTATGCGTAATTGAATCAACTATTTGGTCCCTCAAAAGAAACTTGCTTACGGAAGCACGTTTTATTGTGCAGATGATGGACAGATGTGATATATATTTAATGTTTACATGTTAGCATGCTCTACCAAGTGACTTAATTGAAACTTAATTCAAACTATGCACCGTCATAGAATAAGTTAACTTTTAAAAAAATAAGGGAAAAAAACGAATTTTTAAAAACAACACTTCTGATATTTTTTGTAAATACAATGATTGTCATATTGATGACTTCAATGATAATTTTTTAAGCACATTATACATAGTCAAGTCCACACAAGTCATCACACTATTATTTTAATTTGCGGCACTCACCATCTTCATTCCAAGCTCCTTCTATTTGATACGCTGCTGTTGCCACTGCCCACACAAAGTTTTCAGGAAAAGAATCAAATAAAAAGTCTTTATCCCCATCTTGTAAATCTTTGTCTAGATCAAGTTCGTCAACTAACGCATTTGATATTAACCAAACTGTCAAGAAAATTGATAAAGACCACAGAATTGTCATTGTTTTAAATTATAAAAACAAATAAACTGTTAACGAAACCTTAAGAAATTGCTTGCAGTTCATGTAAAATCATTAAAAAATATAGGCCTTTTCTTTGGTCCTTGATTTAAGTAATTAAAAAAAAATTATTATCATTGAACTTGGTAAGCTTTTTTTTAAGCAGACAATAGTGGTTCTCAATTTGATCATAGGGCTGAACTCATTTTTCTACATAGAATACGATCCGGTTACTATAGTCCATCAGTGGAGACCGTGGAGGCACCCGGTACTTGCCATGTTGGGTTTCTCGGAATTAGTGTAAGCATTTGTGTGTTTCTATCTGTGTATGTATGTGTGTGTGCATTTGATTGTAAACCGGACTGGGATATGGGTTAAATGCCAGCAAGGTATCCTCCTCTCGTGGATGCATGATAGGACTTGCAAAGCAAAGGGGCCTTCACACAAAAAGCGACCACAAACATGACAGAATCTCTTTGAAGTCATACACCGTGGTCTAAAAAAACTTATCCTTTCTAATTGTCTCCGGTTTAAACGTATAAACGTGCAAATTGTACACAATGAGAGCCATCTAATTAGGTTGAAAATACATGGCATACAGATAATGTTTACTGGGCTTATCTTTTCCTTTTTCAAAATAATAAAGTGTTTGTAGCAACAACCCATAACTGAATTTTAAAAATGATAAGGACATTATGTTTATGCTCATTAAATTGAGATAAGAAGTCGTTGTACCGCTGTTTAATAAAACCTTCAGTGTAATGCTGTGAATCCAATAAGAGTAAATTACGTCACAAAATAGTTAAAAAGTGTGATAGATTCGCAAGCGGCGGCCATGACATATTTACCCCCTCTCCCCAGTATCCCAGACTACTCCCAGAAAGATAGTTTTTAGTGGTCACGATCATTCACCAAATCAACACTTCTTCATCTGGGGGGGGAGGGGAGGGAGGGGGGAGAGAGGGGGGGGGGGGGGGGGGAGGGGGGGGGGGGAAGGGGGGGGGGGGGGGGGGGGGGGGGGGGGGGGGGGGGGGGGGGGGGGGGGGGGGGGGGGGGGGGGGGGGGGGGGGGGGGGGGGCATAAGAGTCACTGGTTGAAATGGTATAGCGAAAGTGTCTTAAAAGAATAAACACCTTCATTGTTCAGTCTACCTTAACGGACCATTTTGCTTAAGAGGGTTAGAGTCATGACTAATCAATTACTAATTAAGGTTTTTATCGATTAATACAACTCAATACGAAATGTTAACATGTACAAAAGCGCTTAAAAAGCAACACATTTTTTTAATCATAACTTAATAGAGAGACATTTTTTTAAGCTAAGGCACACTATAGGAAACCACCCAAGTGGCCCATTTTGAAAGAAATATATTAAGGGCGGCAATGCGGGTTAATATTAAACCAACATGTTCAGCAGTGATCTTCTCCTTCGACCTGTACCATTGTTTGTTTTTTCCAAAACATATTTTGTTGTTAAAGTAAAGTAGTAGTACATAGTGGTAGTACATCGTGGTTTCCAAGAACGTGCTCGCTCACTTTCTCTGTTACACGTAGTCGCTCACTCCCCTAATTGCTCGTGTAGCCCTACTGAACCACGTTCTCACTTTTTTGTGCGATTTTTTTTTTTTACATTTTTGGGATATGTTTGTGCTATGTAACGCACTAATGCGTAGCGACAAATTCCCTTCCGTTTTAGTCTGCTAGTGAAAACAATTGTGAATAGTGCTAATTTGTCGACGTGACATTGGATGACTAAACATTTGCATAAGGCCTAGTGAAGCAGAAAAAAATGCTAACGTACTCACCCACATGCTAGCTCATTCGCCCACGTGCTCACTCACTCAGCAACGTTCTCGGTCACTTCAAACATGCTCGCTCATTCACCCACTTGCTTGCTCAATCACCCATGTTCTCCTTCACTAACCTATGTGCTCGCTCAGTAACCTACTTGCTTGCTCACCCACCCATGTTCTCCTTCACTAACCCACGTGCTCGCTCAGTCACTCAGGTGCTTGCTCACTTACCCAAGAGCTTACTCATTTACTCACGTGCTTGCTCATTTAATCAAGTGCTCGCTCACCCAACCACGTGCTGGCCCACTCACCGATTGCTCGCTCTATTTCCCAAGGATTTCTTACAAGTTCGATTATTCACCCACTTGCTCCTTTACTCACCCACATGTTCGCTTACTCATCCACGGGCTTGCTAACTTCCCATGTGCTCGCTCACTCACCCACTTACTCGCTCAGTCACCCACGTATTCACTCACTCACGTACTCGCTCATTTACCCACGTGCTTGTTCCCTCACCCACGTGCTTGCTCACTCACCTACGTGCTCGTTCACTACCTCACTCATCCATGTGCTCGCTCCCTCTCCCACATACTCACTCACTCACCTGCGTATTCGCTTACTCACCAATGTGCCCGCTCACTCATCCACTTGCTCACTCAATAAGCCGCGTGCTTGCTCAGTCTCTCGCGTTCTTGCTCACTCACTTACATGTGAAAACTCTTATTTTTAGAACGTAAAAAAAAATCAAGCGGTTTTAAAAGCAGAAAATGAAAATTTAGATCAAAGATTTTTTTTATTTCTTTTATTTGTTCCAGAAGGACGTAGGTGGGTGTGTGTCCTCAAATCTTGTAAATATATTTTGGACATGTACTAATTTAGTGTTAAGAATCAAATGTGGCACACGTTTCAATGCCCGTTTTAATAATTTCGAGTTTATGAATTACACTTAGAACAATTACGAACCAAATTACTTTTTAGAATGGGAAAAATTAGCCTTAAACATTAAAAGCCTTAAAAATTAGTCTTAAACAAAACATACCAGAATAATTATGAGAATTATTGCTTTATTGTTGTCATCTAATTTGTGTTTTAATCAATTGAAAATGTAAAAATATGGTTTTAATCACAGCAGATTAAAAAAATGAATTTTCTTTAAAAACACATATAAAACAGATAATTTACTGCACTGCACTACAAACAGCCGCTTAATATATATTATTATATAGGTCAGTGGAGCCACAGCATTTTTTTTTTTTTTGAAATCACTTGACTATATTTGTTAAAATTTGTGGCAATATGTCGTCTAAGACAAATATGAACAAATGGCGGCGAGCTTAAATTCAGCGTTAAATTTTAGATTTAATAAACTTTTATTTAGAAACAACTGTAACTGCAAACCTATTGTTTATTATTCAAATACTCCTAATGAAGATTTGAAGAATCTGATATCGGTAAATTAAATTATTAATTACTCTTTGTTATTTTTTCAGAAAAAAAAAACTGAGACTATTATCACTATACATTTTTTTCCCTTTTCGATTGTCCTTAAGTAAACCTATGTACAATTATTTTATTAATGACCCATTTTTTTTAATTAAAGAAAAACATTTTTTTCTTAACATGGTTCTATTTAAATGTCACATTGCTCTAAGAGTCTAACTTGTGATTATGGCATTGTACAGCACCAGACTGCAATCAATTAAAATGTTTACCATTTAAAGTGGTGAATACAGTAACTGAGTAAGACCCCGCTAAGCCTTAACGAATGTTTTATGTTCCATCAAAGCAGAGTATAATATGAAACAGCGTTAAACGAGGTTATCTCATCAAGTAAATAATGCAATTATTAATGGAGTTAAGAGGAAGTTTCACTTGTGTCACTTGCCTCAACCTGAATGGGCTAGAAGCAGAGCTTGTCGAAGTTGCAGATGATAGTATCTTTTCTTATTGTTGAAGTTGCAAAATTCAATACAGCACCAATTTGAGATTGACGTTCACCGGTATCTAATCTTCTAATCACTTGCATTTTAGTTTCTAGTGAAATTCTTTTTCTTGTTGCTTTTTTTTGGTGCTTTTTATTCTCACCCATGATAAAAACTAAAAATCATATGTCACTATACCAATCGCTATATTATATAAATTCATACTGTACTTACAATAACGTCAACAAATGTTTGAAATGATAAAAATATGTTCGTATAACACAGTAGGAAAGAAGAAACATAGATAAACTGCTTCGGATATCCGGAAGCCTAACGCTGCGCATGCAATAGCTGCGAATCCCGCAATAAAAAAACACTAAACTGAAATTGCACTAAATGAAAGTGGGGTCTTACAGTATTTTAAAGCTAGGAAATCCCCTCTCTCAAATTTCAGATGGCTAAGATATGTTACATATTTGTATAAAGTTGTTGGAAATTATCTGTTATCTATTTTTCCTTTGCAATTTTCTTTCTCATATCCGTTCATATTCGTTCATTCCTCTGTCATCGTATCACTTAATGACATTGTGGTGATTGACACTTTTTTTTGTTTTTGCTATTATCAACTTTTACTAAATATGGAAGTAGTCTTAATTCTTTTTGTCAAACTTGTTTTAGTTTAGTATTTTAGTCTGCTTTATATGGCCGATCTAATTCACAGTTCAATTACAATATTGAGCAAATTCCAAAATTACAATAAAACACATCAAAAGAATTTTTTTTATCATTTCTTCGCGGGTGAGCAAGTAAAAATGGTAGAATGTTATGGGTAGTAAGGCTGAGTGTTGAAGACTAGACTCACAGAACATATGTTATACAGAAAGGGCATCACTATCTAACAGGTCCTCTAATAATAACTTTAAAAAACGCTACCATTTGGTTTTTTTTCCATTTTAATAGTGTAGCACCTAAATATTGATACACAATACCACAGTAAAAAATAATACTCCCTCAACTTGTTAATATGCCTATATATTCCCAAAAAGCAGTGTGGATTCAAGAAGTTACATTTTGATTTATGATAGCTAAAAAAATAATTCAGTGTTATTTAATATTTTTTTTTCAGAAAGGCGGTGGTTACATTACTGATTGTGCTGATGAAGCTGATGTCCTGTGAGTCTGGATAACTGTTTTCATTATAAATGGTGAATTCCACCTTAACTGACGTAACATTTGGAAAACAATTTAGCATTTGGACATTAAACAAACAAATTTTCTTTTAAATTAGAGACTTTTTTAAACCAGTTTTATTAAATATAAGTTTGAATTAATGTTTATTGAAAAGGTTTAGCAATTTTATGCTAATCATTTCCAAGATAATATTACATAATGATTTTGTAAAAAGAAAGTAATATCATTACAGATTTTTCTGAAATCTTTAAATGAAAATAGATTTTTTATTATTTCATAAAATGTCTTTGCATTAAAACAATTTAAATATTAGTATTATATTTTGAAAATTGTTTTAACAATAAAAAAATTTCAGTGTAACTGACGCAACATAAAGTTGTAACCAATGTTCCCTCTAAGCTGAGCGTGTGAGCGATCGCTCACACGAATTTAGACCGTCGCTCATACTACACGTACGGTCGCTCACTCCGACGAACGGCATCGCTTAAATCGCTCACAAATTTTGGCCTCAAACAAAATGTCGCTTAGAAACAAAATTTTTTGCTCACTTCATATCACACCTTAGAGGGAATATTGGTTGTAACTAATGTAACGTCAACGAAATACAAACCAAAGATGAAAAAAAATTATTTCTTATGTTTGAACATTCATTTATTTTTTTAATTTTGGAAGGTTTCTTTGATTTCATTCAGAACAGTAACTTTGAAGCCATTTTTTCTTTCCAGTATAATAGGACCAAAAAATATTATGCTTTCATGAACATCTATGCATTTATAATGACACTTCTGAGCTTGCTTTTTCTCTTTAAATTCTGTCATCCGGCTTTCAGCATATGTTTCATTTGCTCAAATAGCAGTTCAAGTGCGGTCCACAAACTGAATTTACAATAAAATCATTTGGTTTTTGCAAACCAAGCTGCAACTTTGAACCTCCTATTAACAGCATTTCAGAGTTTTCATGATAGACACAGCAACAAACTGTGTGATCTTTCTCAGATATTAGTACGATATGTTTAGGACTAAATGGGCAAACTTTGATTTATCTATTTTCAGATCAGGATATTTGTTTTTAAATTGCTTTAAAACTTCCATAACACTCATTGTAAGAATTTTCTTTTGTATCTTCTCTTTTATATTATTTTTGACCACAGTTACATAGTCTTTAGATCCGGGCATCTGGCGGGATATGGTATCAGCATTATAAAAACTTACAACGCTTTTAAAATGATGAAGTTGTTTCAGAATCAATGTTTTTTTTTTAATGCTCTTTATATTGGAAGTTCTTCTTTTAATAATGTAAGAAAAAAATAATTTTTAGAAAAATCTTTTGTGATTTGTTAACATACTTTTTAAAAATAGCATAAAATGTAACTGAAGCAACACCGAATATTCAATACTTTTTCATCTCTATTATCACCCAAAATTAAATGTATTTATTTTTAAAAAAGTATTTTTAATTGGAAAACATGACCAAAAAAAACTGCCTTGTTTTATATGTAGTAGTATTAACAATTATTTCAGAAAAAAACTTTATATACCAAAATTAATGTGTTTTTTTTTACAATCTAGAGGCACTTTCCAAATGGCTAGGCCTGCTCCACAGACACACTAGCATAGATATTGAAAAAAAATGTCAAATTTTGTGCATAGAACATTATTTTAATAAAAACAAAATTTAAAAAATAAAAAGGACCAAATTTTTTTTTTTTTAGGTTTCATTTTTGGTGGAATTCACCAAATCTAAAGGAAGTGTTATAATTTATAAGTTTATAGTTTAATAATTTTGTATAACTTCTCCTTAAGTACTGTTTCTTAAAGTAATAGGAATAATCTTTGATAAGTATAACACCATGAAACCTTACCTATTATTTCATGCACCTTGACATGATATATATATATACACACACACATGTAGAACTTTAATATAAAGTGTAATAAAGATACTTTGATTATTCACAATTTTAAACTTAAATGGAAAGATGTTGTTTTGTTCAAAAGGTCTTTACTTGAACAAGTACAATTTTTTTATGTGTTAATTTCAGGCTGTGTGAAAAGAAAACTGATGCCAAAATTAATGATGGTTATTTGCCGCTTGACTTTATTGTTGCTTGTGTCATGAAAAATAAACATCTTAGTGTTGATACATACAGGTAACTGCAATTATTAATTTTATGGCAGATATTTTCTTTTAAAGGTACTTTTAAAATAGACAACTAACTACTGCATTTTAATAGGGAAGAGGTTTTAGGCCTTAAGGCATCAACTTCAAGAGATTCTGCTAAAGATATTAATTTCACTGATGATGATAGCTTTAGACCTACTGAGTCATCTCGAATGAGATTAAGGAAGGATAACATGACAGGGTAAGATTTAGTTTGTAAGAATTTTTACTTAAAAAAATTATCTAGAGAAAAATTGTTTGGGAAATTAATTTGCAGGCCTCTATATAATATAAAAAAAAATGTCTTAATCCAGAATAGAGATGGGATAGTTTTGAATTTCTAAAATTTTAATTGTAAAAAGTGCAATGATCTGGCATATTCAAATAAACAAGAAGAAATTTATTGAATAAAGTTCAATAGTCAAAGAATTTAAATTATAATTGCTATTAGATAGTTATATTTTTAACTGTCAGACCACAGTTTATGTGTGTATTTTACTTAGAATAGTTTTATAATGTATTTTTTTTCCTATTGTTCGCTAATCTCTTCAGCCGAATGAAGTACAACCTTCAAGAAGATTTAAACATCATTACATATCTGATCAATCATAAAGGATATTCTAAAACTAAAGGCAATGTGATCTGGAAAAAAATGGAATCATTGAAAGTAATTGAAATGTTTTCTATGTGAATGACTAACTGTAATTTATTCATGTAAGACAATATTCAATAGCTTTGATATAATTATTGAATTCATATGCAAAGCTTTTATGATATAATTTGAGCTCATGTGCTGATTTAAATGGGTTGAGCTCAGTAGTTATCAAAGGTTGTTTTTTTTTTGTAAGCTTTCTTACTATACCATATTCCATTCACAACTTTAACTTTTTTTTTATTAAATAAGATAAGCATATTAACATTAAATAATCAATTTACAAAGGGCACCTGTGACAAAAAAATTGTACTGTTAACTTTAAAAATGTTTTTATTTTTTAAATGCATGTATGCTTCTTAATGTGTGATTCAATATAAAGTAACATAGTCATTAATTTGGTTATTATGGGGAAGAAATCTCATGATTTTTTTTTTTTTTGGATTCTCTGAGATAGGTGACCCAACATACTTACCAAAGTATGAGAGCGAGGTTCAAGTTGATTACTAGTCAAATTGATAGCTATAACATTCCAGATGAATGGAAGGCTAAACTCACAGGGTTGTCAGGCAATAAGTCTGAAAGCAGTGCTTCCTCAGGTGAAAAATATCTTTGATTAATATTCTGAATATTTGTGTGTGTGTGTTTTTGGAAAAAGATAAGTTTTAAATAGTTTACTCACATTTATCTGTGTGAAAATAGACAGGATTGTAATGAGATATGATTAATGTTATCGACAGTAAATTAGTTACAATGATATTGATTGCATCACTATCCATTTTAATATGATATGAGAGAAACACATATTTATAAATCTGAAAAATATATTAAAAACTTTTTTTATATAAAAACATACCATTTATTAAAATTTAATTTCTTACTTTATTTTAACATATATGAACCGCTAGATGAAGACACAGCTATTGGAGCATCATTTAGTGCAATTGAGAATTGGAAAACTAAGCATCCAGAATCAGCAGCATGTAGGTATTAATTGCTAACTTCAGTAATTATATTAATAAAATGTTTGTTAGAAATAGCACAATTGTGGAATTCAGGTCACTTAATCTAAAAAGTTGTTTTTATTATGCTTATGTTAAGTTGTTTTTTTAAAGACAATATGATCAAAAGCTAAATTAATATTTTGGCATAAATTAAAATGTAAACTGTTTTTTGATTTATTGAATTCAATTTGTGCTTAATGCAGTTAATTTTACAATTATTAACAAATATTGCTGCTGTATTTAGTATGAAAAAAAAACAACAGATTGACATACCTTACATAGTTGATAGTTAGGGGGGAAAATACATTACCAGTAAACCAGACTTTTTTTTTCACTTCAGCTGCTGTCTGTGAAAAGATAGGAGGAATCATACATGGAAACAGTGAAGCACTTCATGATGTTAGCCACAATAAAAACCAGTCTGAGGCTCATAATGACACAGATACTGCATTCAGTAAGAATGAAAAGAATAATATTCCTTCATTCAATTCTGTTTCTCCTAATTTGTCAATTTCACCCATTTCATCTGCCTCATCTGTTTCACCATTAAGAATTCAAAATGGGCACAACGCAGCACCAGGGGATTCATCATATATAGCCAATAGCACTCCTTGTAAAGTACGCTGTAGAGATAGAATTGGAACAAACAGCGCATTGACAGATGACCCACAGTCACCTTTGACAGGTTTATCACTGTCATTTTCAAAGATTACTGAAGAACAAAGTTCCACTCCAAAAACATGTTTACATGCGACAATAGTTGAAAATAGTTGCAGCAGTAAGGAGAAAGAAAGTGACACATTTTTTAATCTAAGTAAAAATCCAGTAGTAAGGCTAGTCAGACTACCAATGCAAGCATGCAACAATAATCAGAATTCTTCCAGTGTCTCAGAAAGCTCTGCAGAAATTAATTCATCCACTCCAATTGAAGGTATATTTTGTTTAATTTTAATAAGAATTAATCTTTATAAAGAAATTTTGTTCATAATTCCATGTAGCATTATGAAAATACAATATTATGCAAATAAAATTACATTTAAGGTTATTTCCACAGAAAATATATTAAACAGAATGCACTATCGCTATTTGTGGGACGGGTGGCCGAGTGGTGTAGACATTCGACTGTCGACCTGAGAGTCCTGGGTTCGATCTCTTAGTGAGAACCATGGGAATTTTTCCAGGTGAAATGTGTTTCAAAGTCGTCCCACAAGTCCACCCAGCTTTAAATGGGTACCTGACTTAGGTTGGGGAAGTAAAGGTGGCTGGGCGTTGTGCTAACCACACAATCCCTTCATATGCCGAGGTTATAGAAACAGATGAATTCTACACCTCATCTGCCCCGATGACCCATTAGGGTTAAGGGAACTTTTACTATCGCTATTTAAAAGTCATCTACCATTGGCTAAACAATACCCCCATTGTTAGTTTGACTTTCTTGTAGCTATGGACTTTGACCATTACAACAGTTACACTTCATATTTTTTCTAATCTTGAGTTATATTATATTTGAAATATGAATAACATAGCACATAATTATTGATATATAAAATAGCAGTGGTATAAAAAGAAGGACTTCCAATATAAAGAGCATTAAAAAAAAAAATTAATTCTGAAACAACTTCATCATTTTAAATAAATACTATTTTAAAAATGGAATGATAGATTGGTAATAAAAATGACCTTCCAGCTTTAAGAAAACTAAATTACATTCTTATCAGTGACTTTGAAGATGGAGTATGAGGAGAGACTTGATAAACATGATAAACAATGATCCGGTTAAGTACAGTACAGTACTAACATTTTTATTATTACTGAGCTCAAAAATAAAAAATATGGGTGGCGATCTAAAAAAATCAATCAAAACTTAGTATGCGCATTCTGTATAATACATTTTCTATGGTAGGGTCTGTCATTTTTTTTGTTGGCTAACAATTTATAGATAAAAAGCTCCTACCTTTAATATCAACTTTTTTAAAATGTAAAAATCAAGTGCATTGTAAAAAGAAAATCAAATTATTGAATTTACATCTGGGAATTTTTAATTTACATTTGAAAAAATGGAGTATACATTTAAAATAAAATGAACAGGTATTATATTAGTGTTTAACATGCAAATAGTTTTCTAATAATTTTTTTTTTAATTTTTTTTAAGGAAACCATGTATTAGCTGATGAAGAAACCTTTTCTGATAATCTTGATGTGAGTAGTCGAGCTTTAGATATTAATTATAATATGTTATAAACTATACAATATTTATTTTGCTTTGCAATAAATTTGGCTTCATATAATAATTTTAATTTCTTGCAGTGTATTGCAAAAAGCCTGAAGCTGACTCCACTTGAAGCTTTGTATCTTTTGAAAAAATTTAGAGGAAATCTTCGGGATTCAATCCAATATCTACATAGTAATAATTGAAAAAAAAAATTAATAATAAATATCAGAGATTATATTTTTATACATTTTTTTTTTGGCAATGAAATAAAACTAACATTTAAAATTTAAAAAATCAAACTTTCCTGTTTGTTGTGTGTTATTAGTGTTAGTTAAAATCATTGATTTCTGAGAATATTTTTTATATGCCTGGCATACCGGATATTTTTTTAATGCCAAAATGCAGCATAAAAAAATTGCATAAAATCTGTATTTTCTTTTTAAAAAACACTTATGAACTGTTTGTTGAAATTCTCATCCATTTAGGGAAGATGCATGAGTATTGCTGGTCATACATGTATTTGTATATGATACTATTTTATGGTACCAAGTTTATTGAATATAGTTAGCATAATCAATTCATAATAAAA
Organism: Bulinus truncatus; assembly: GCA_021962125.1. Classification (NCBI taxonomy): domain Eukaryota; kingdom Metazoa; phylum Mollusca; class Gastropoda; family Planorbidae; genus Bulinus; species Bulinus truncatus. The sequence goes on from JAGDYQ010000164.1 coordinate 27,935, forward strand.
TTACTACAGTTTTAAATATATATAACACTCATTTAAATATAGGGGACGGGTGGTCATGCGGTGTAGAGCGCTTGACTGTCGACCGGAGAGTCCGAGGTTCGAACCTCAGTGAGAACCTTGGGATTTTTTCAGGTCCTGGTGAAAGTCCCTAAGTCCACCCAGCTTTAAATGGGTACCTGACTTACAGTTGAGGGAGTAAAGGTGGCTGGGCGTTGTGCTAACCATACAATCCCTTTAAATGCCGAGGTTATTAAAACAGATGAATGCTACATTTCATCTGCCCCGATGAGCCCCCTGCGGGCTTAAGTGAACTTTACTTTTACACTTATATACATGTGTGTATATATATATATATCATATGTTGTTAGTCTTATCATATATACAAATATATAAATATTGTTTTGTTTGTGCCTATGTATTTAGTATAAAATACATCAATAAATTTTTCTCTAAGAGTTTTGACTGAAGACACATGCCTCGTCCCTGTATCCGTTGTAATTCTTCTTTTAATCACAAATAAAAAAAAAATTCAATATCAGTAAAATGTATGTAAACAACAAGGACCATTTCTCTCTACTAATACTCTGAGCACAGCAGCAATCTGTCTCTGACATTATGAACCTAAATTTGTTTCTTGAATTTCTGTGTGATTACTTTTTTCTTGGTCTTCCATAAAAAAGTTTTAAAAAATTATTTCTGCAATTGTATTTTTTCTATCAAAAAACAGCATAAAAACAACGAAGTGGCTACGGTTACATCAAGCACCATTATATTAGGGTTAGGAAAAGGATTAGGGTTAGGGTGTGGAGCAATATCTATTGATTTAACCCGGAAAAAAAAAATATGAACTCCATCTTGATGTTACCGTAGCCACTGTGTAAAAACAATGTGTTCGCATTAAAACAATATGCTTAAAAAAGACTTACAGTATATGAAAAGTTATTTAGAAGTCTGCTAAATTGGAATGGTTAGAGACTGAGTTTAATATTGTTAATGACTTGATCAATGACAACCAGTTGATATTTAAATAAAAATTCTAACATTGTATTTGTAGAAGATGAATCATTGAATGGTTATCAAAATCTAATCTTTTTATGATATTCACACAGCAGTACATGCAGTTTGATAAAAATTGCTCATGAAAAGTGTATTTGAATTAGGAAAAAAAATTGTTAAATGATATGAAGCTGTATCCCATTTTTGAGCTAAAAATATTTAATATAAACAGATAAAGTGATGCTTTGCTGTGAAAAAACTGCATAATACTTATTAGTGGCTGTTTGACATAGAGGAAATGGAGACATTCTGTAGTGTCTCTAAAAGTCTTACAAAAAACAAACAAAAAGGATAAATTAAAACAAGCAACAAGATTAAAAAATGTAGTTGTTTTTTAATATGTTAATATTTTTAGAAACCATGAATTTCAAATCAAATGTGTTCAGTGCTGGATAAGTCCCTAGATCCCCTATGCACAAATTGATTTTGGTGCTCCCTTCCCACCATTAATTGTTTGGTTTTTCATTTGGACTTACATTCTTATATCAATGTTTGTGTGTTGTACTCTTTGTATTTTAAAGTTATGAAGAAAAATGTATACTTTTTTCTAACTTTAGTTGCTTAAAGACCCAAGGTGATTATGTATTATATGAAGTTTTTATGAAAACAGAAAACCTAATATTTGGTAATAAAGTTCAATAAGTTTGAAATGAGATCACATGTTATGTTAATTTAGACTTAGGTATGATCCTTCTTTATATTGCAGAATGGCTAAGGGGCCGTCCATAAAGTATGTCACGCTCCAAAGGGGGGGGGAGGAGGTGTAGGAAAGTGTGACGGGGGAGGGAGGGTCAGGCCAGGTGTGACATCACATTTTTAATAATTTTTTTTAATTTTATTTCTAATTTAAATTTGTATTTTTTTAGTAAAACTTAATAGTTTTAAAAATAATTTTCAAAAATTTTGTGAAACACCTAAATTAGTTTTATGTCAAAATAGCATGAAATGTATTTCTTTTCAATGTGTTGTTCACAATTCCTCATGTTAGGAGTTCATATTTCAACGTTTTACCTTCGAGATTCTTTCCTCCTCCAATCCCAATCAACCAAACAACTGATGCAAAGCAGCTTTATCATTTATCAGCTAGGCACTGTGCCTAGGGCCTACGAAAGCCAGAACTTAAAGTGAAAACAAGTTCAGAATGCCAATAAAATTTAATAATGTTTGTATTAAAAAGCTGCAGATCTGTAAATTAAAGTATGTGAACTTTTCGGCTCTTTGTCTTAGCATAGTCACATATGACATACTCAAAGTTTATTTAGATATCAAATAGCAAAGAAACGCGGGTGCATTCTTGAAAAATATTAAAAATGAAGATGGGGAGGGCCTACGACTTTGAAAGTGCCTCGGGCCTACGATGACCTTAATACGGCCCTGATCTGACGGACTCAAGAGCTTCAGAAAGAGCAGATGCAGATGCTCATAAATTTCCTTCATTGTTTGTGGCACAAACTCTCAAATTTGATGACATTATGCCAAGATCAACAGGAGTTTTAAAAGTACAACCATATGATCTTTATCGTCCATCTTTGCAGACCAGCTTACAATACATGATCGAATTAGCAATGTGCCAACCCAAAATTTTCCAGAATCAACTCAGATAAAACGCCTCCGTCCTTTGAGAATCGCTGCTAGAAGGCAAAGAGAACTCATGGAAATTATTGGCAGAATGGAAAATGCACATTCAGAGGATGTTGAGTGGCTAGACGAGGATGAAGTTGATCTGTCTGCAATAATTCTTCCAGGAAACGATGATGGGGAATTTATGTCAGTCGTGACTATGGATGAACACTTCACTTCACCATGGATGGACAGTGGCGCAACCAGCAAAAAATGCTGGGGGAGGGGGCTCACATATAGAAAAATGCTGGGGGGGGGGGCTCACATATAGAAAAAAGACAATTTGACAGTCTTTTTAGTAACTTTATATAGTAAAATATGTATTGATGATTTGGTATTGATGATTTGGTTGCGCCACTGTGGACGGATGATGTCTAGGGAATAGTTTTTTAATTAAACATAATTCAAATGCCCACTATAAACATATTCAATATAGCACAAGAGCTGCTCACATAATTTGTCAATCTAGTCCTTTGTTTAGTCGAATTGTTTTGTTTCCATTTTTATTATTTAATCACTGGTTGAGGTCAAGTTTCGCTAATTTACTTCTTATCCTGTGTCAATAGAATGCATGATAGGAAGAGTATCTCAAAGTTGACATCACCCATTGTAAATGAAAAGGTAGCAGATAAATGATGTTTATTATATAATTGTCAAGTCTATTTTGCAATTATTTTTTTTCGAATTCAATTGATTGAGTTACTGTTTCAAAGAATAACTGTGACAACTGTTGACAATTATATATATTTATTCTACTAGTAAAGTCATATAATAATCTGATAGTTCTTTTAATATTTATATTTTAAGGCAGTTTAATAGTGAAGTTCTTTTTAAGTTTTCGATTCAATTTTAATTAGTTGTTAATTAAAACATTTTTTCGAAAGTGTGACGTACTTTTGGGGAGGGGGTCCCGAGATTTGTGACACTTTGTGACGGGGGGGGGGGGTCAAAAATAGCGTGACGTACTTTATGGATGGCCCCTAACCTGCCTCAACATGTTGAAAAATAAGACAAAAGTTTTCTAAACAAACTATTATTTTAATGTAAAATTTTAAAATATTCATAACCTTTAGTCATTTAAATGATAAATTCTGATCAAGTACAAAGTATTGTGTGCCCCCTCTTTCCTTGGTGTTCAGGGTACGTGCATATAATTGCATTTAGGTTTTTCCATTACAATATATACTATTTTATCAATATTATTATTTAGCAAACCAATGTTGATGTCTTGTAAATTAAGCTTTTATTTCTATTCTATTATTTTCCCTTGATCCCTTCTATGTTATTTTTACATTAGCCGTAATTTTTCATTCAGGGAATGGCTCGGTCGGCTCGGGTCGAAATATTATTTTAAAGGTTAACCAAGAAAAAAGAAATCTATTAAATGACGTTAATCTGTTCAGTATTTTTTTTATTACTGCTGCCTTACACTGGATAGCTATGGATATATCTGTTTACGAAATCGTCGACAATGCGGTATAGTTCGGTATTTAGTCGACTCTGATCTATTTGTTTATAAATTTTAGCTCCACGCTGATTATCAAAAGAATGTTGACTCCAAAGTTTTCACTTTCACAAGATTCGGAATTTGTTTACATTCATATTCAAGCTCCTTATATAAAATTATCTGAAACGGAATGCTATGTTGAAGAGGATGAGTTTCGATTTTATTCACAACCATACTATTTACGTTTACATTTACCGGGGAGAATTCAAGATGACCAGAAATCCACTTCGCAATATGATGTGGACTCCGGTGAACTGAAAGTTCGTCTTACCAAACAGACCAAATCAGAAAATTTTGAAGGGCTCGGATTATTAACAAAGCTACTTACTCCTAAAGAAATAAAAGATGTTTCACCTGAAATTGAAGTTCTCAGTAAAAGTGACTTAATTGAAGAAGATGAAAGTTGGTTCATAGAACAGAAAATTCATGAAGATGTTGTGTTGGTCAATGGCCCAAATTATGGTTTTGCAAACAGAAAATCTAATTGCCTTAACCGTATTACCTCAGAATTAACAGATATGATAGATTTACAGGACCCTGATAATACTACATTAGAAGACAGAACAACACTACGAAAACAGCAAGAAGAAAATCATTTTAAATGCGAACATTATTTGGCTGATTTTTTTGATGATGACATTATCCGAGAGTTGATCACGCCAGATTACAAAGAGCTCACTGGTGTTGTAGGGGAAGAAGTTATCTTGTCAGACAAAGAAAACGAAAAACTCTTACAGCTGCCTAGGAGAGAGTATATTATTGAAAAAAAAGATCTGGAGCAAACATATTTGGGACTTGTTGATTTCATGCTTGCTTATTCTTACAATTATCGTTTTACACTTGGTGAAAATGGCATAGAATCGGATTGGACAGTTTGTAAGCTAAGCTGCACACTTTCATGGCTTGATTCATTTCAAAATGTTAAAGACATTCTTATTAGCTTTGCTCGTCGATCGTTGGTGTTCCCCCTTTATCGCAACTGGGAACTTGTTCAGCGAGTTTTCTCAGATGTGAGGACAATTTTCCAAGTTGGAAAACTTCAAATCCTTAAATGTTTATTAGGAATTCACAGCATTCTTGCAGAAAGTGATGTAAAATATCCCCTGAATGACTTGTATATTACTGATTATTGTGTTTGGATTCAAAGTGCTAATACAGACAAAATCAAATCTATAGCAGAAACTCTAAACAATTTAGTTATCAGTAAGTCAGATTTGAATTTAAAACTTGATGAAATGGAAGCTGATGCAAAAAAGGTTTTTGTAGATGATGATTCAGAAGTGTCAGAAGAAACAGTAACCGGCTTGATGAAAGTATTTCATGATGTAGTGACACTTAAATCTAATGATGTATCTGACAGTGATGACAGCACAACTAGTGACAGTGATGATGAAAGTGATGACAGCAGTTCAGTTTATTCTTCAGACGACTCTAGTGAGAGCAAAGATAAAGATTTGGCTGAATAAAGCTTGTTTCGGCAAATAATAACAGACAAGTTAAAATACGTGGGGTGGATGGAAGAATGGTGTAGATGCTCAACTGCCAACCTGAGAGTCCTGGGTTCGATCCTGTCAGAACCAAGAAAATTTTTCCATGTCCTAGTGAAAGTTGATTAAAGTCCACACAGCTTTAAATGGGTACCTGACTTATGTTGGGGAAGTAAAGGTGGCTGGGCGTTGTGCTAACCACATAATCACTTCATCTGCCCTGATGACCCATTGGGCTTAAAGGGAACTTTACTTTAAAATATAAAGCTATTTTACAAATAAAATTATTGCTTTTTTGACTCATGCAATTTTTTTTCAAGCTTCATATCTATTTATGGAAGATTACAAATAAAAAAAAAAAACTTATTTAATATTTTTTAAATTGTTCCTACAGGAAATAAAATCTTTCTTTCCTTTTTTTTTGGACAATAAAGCTTTTCCCCCTTACAACTAACCAAACCATTTGAGCTTAGGGCACCATAATATTTTTCATTTACCCTTTTTTTATGTCATTTAGTGAGCATTATTTATCTTCTGAAGGTTTACATCAGTGATTATCAAACTGGGGAGAGACAGGGTCATTTATGAGATGACATAAAATGGTTTCAGGAGGACCATAAAGGTGGTATATGCCAGTAAATATAGTGAAAAGGGGACCAGTCTAAACATTTCACAAGTACCAATTTCTGTCCTGTATTGGTCATCTTGATTGATGCTTCATGTCTCAGCATTCATTCTGGTTTAGTATACTTTTAAATTGGATGTGTGTGTGTGTATATATATATATACATACACATATTTATTTAATAAAAGCTGTTGAGCTATACCTAGTGAATAACAAACACTATGGTTCAAATGACTAGTTAAAACTTGTACATGCTTAAGACAAGAAATGTGAAAAAGAGTTATTTTTTTTATTACATTCACAATATTCAATGACTTGTTTTATATCATGCATGATAAATTGTCATAAACACAATTAAACTAAATGTAAATCAAAACTACATTTGAAGAACATAAATGTCATGATGCTGTATCATTGTTAAAAAACAAAACAAATAGTAATCTAATTTTAAGTACAAGGGTATATATTAATGCAAATAAGACTATCATGAAAATGTCAGGCACTCTTCCAAACTTATTGCTAGAGGATGGTAGCAATATATTTCATAGATTTATACAAAGTGAATGTAAAGTTATGACTAACTCAATTTCGATGTATGAAAAATTCCATTACTAATGTAACAGTGAACTCTAAAGAAATAAACTTGCTTTAACTTGTGAAAACTTTTTAAATCAGCATCATTTGGAATGAATCATATAAAAAAATTATACAACAGACAAGAAAAAAAAATTACCTTATCAGACAATACTAATGTCTGAACCCAAATACCAGGCTACATTGTTTAATACAAGCTTAAAAAATTAGTTTTGAATCTAGCTGAGCAAAATAGTGAGCAAACAAACCATGCTGAATCCTGAAAATTAAATTTGTCAGTGTATAATCTGCATTGAGACCTATTTACAGAAGAAGCTATATGCTTTCTGTGAGTCCATTCTTGCTTGATGTTTAATATTCTATTATCAGATATGAATATTTTTTTGAATACAGTAATGAGTAAATAATAAAAATAAAATAAGAACATTTTGTCTACTATGACCTTAATTAATCATCCCTCATGATTAGTTCACATTAGTAAATTATTTTACTTGTTTTTCTTACAATAATTAATGCATTGTTATATATAGGGTCATTAAAGTTAAATGTATTCTAGAAATAGTGCTAGTGATAAATTGCTGCTTATCAATGTAATGACTGGGATATTTTATGACTTGTCCAAAATGTATTGAAAATACTAACAATAATTGTACTGGAAAGCATCATTGCTATTTCTATAACATTACTATGGAGAACCACTATTCAACTGGGTGGGATAAGATGACAGTGACATTTTATAAATTCTTTAGTTGAGTATTTCACAGATTAAGCGGAATTATCTTTGAGAAATGTAGCACTTTTTCTAGGGAGGAGTTTCTCAACATAATTTCAGACAAAGACTATACAACCCACAACAACAAATATCAAGTTTGTTTTCTTCTGCATGACATAAAAAACCATCAGTGGTAAAATTTATATGAAGATTGATTATTTTATTAAACACAACACTTTACATTAAAAAATTAAACTCAACAGTGATAAATAGGGAATCAAGAATGAGTGTTAGTATAAAAAAATACCTGACCTATATAGCTCTGGGATTAATTTCTGCAGTAATTAATAAAGTTTTCAAGAACTACTTATGTGAGAGAAAGAGTTTCCATGTTACTACATAGCTTTTAAATGGAGTTTTGAAAATCTGATTTAAATCTGTCTAAATGAATTTAAGAAAAAACTTGTTTTTTTTTTGTGTGATATTTATATGTACTTGAAAACCCTAATTAAAAAACTGAAGTTTGAAGTGCATGGGTACTATAAATCATCAGAAAGTGTGATCTGAGTAAATAATTAAGGAGTTATTGATGCTTGTAAATATTGAAAAAAAAAAAGAATACAGGCAGTATGTAAAAAATTAGCATGACATAGAAAGAAATATATTCACTAAAAGTAACATTACACTGTAGAATTTTATATTTATTAGTGATGGCATGGAATATAAATAGATGAGATCAGAGAAGATAGCCAACAAGAAAAAAAAAACTTAATGCAGGAAAATGGCATGCATTACATTTTAAGGCACAATATAAAATAATCTTTCCGTACACCTTAATTAACAGAATTATTTACTACCCTACAAAAAAATGAACGGCTAGCTCACGGAAAATAAAGGAGAACAAAACTTTATAAGACCAATGAAAGAATATCATCTGTTAGTTAAGTCCGAAATACTGCATAGAACTGTATTTGTTGCAAACTTGTATGGAATATAAGAATCATTTCAGAAGAATTCAAACTTCAAGCATAATAAATTACATTTCCTTCTTAAAAACGGAAGTTTCTAGAAAATAATCTGTAGTAAGAAAAAACAATGACAAAGAAATGACAAAATAAAACATAAGGACTTAATGATGAATACAGTCGAGTAAAGACCCAAGTGAAGAGTGTTAAATGATATTTGATGAAAGAAAAGATTTTTCTACATTAATGAACTTAAAACGATGCTTTGTTATGTGCAATAAAATACCTGATCATGCTTAGAACTTACTTTCACTTATAAGTATGTATAATTTATTGTATACTCTTTTCAAGAATTTTTCTACAGAAATTTGACAGGTTATACATCGAAACAATGTATGAAAAGAAAAAAATTCACCCAGAATGGACACAATAATAAATATGATAAACATCTCAGGAAATTTCATTTTAAAAAAGTATTGCACTGAATATAATGATGAGATAGATAAATTACAAGATTTAGCTACCTGTGAAAAAAAAAACTAACTTAAAACTTAGAATAGGCAGTTCTATTAATGAACCAGCAGTAATACTAATAAAGATTTCATAATAAAAACCAGAATAGATAAGAAATTAAATAAAACTTGTAAAAAAAAAAATTAAAAATACTATCTATATAATTGAAAAGGTGAATTTATGATATTGAAAATACAATATCACATAAAGAAAACAGAAATTCTACCTATTCTTTTATTACTCTGCTATCTCTTATAAAATAAAAAGTTTTAAACAATAAAACAACAAGAAGCTACCAATTTACCATAAGAATTATATTCCAAGCAAATCAACATGACAAGTAAATCACATTTGAATTAAATCTTACAAAAAAATATATATATTTACACCGTAGAAATTTTATATATATGATTTTTTAATCTGTTTTAGATTTCACCTCTGGAGCTACACTGTCCATTAGACCTATTGGATTAAAAGGTATACTACTTAAATAACTATGAATTATGCTCTTTTTATGTACATCATTAGGTAATTCAGAATTGAAAGGCTTTTTGGAAGAATCTACAGCAGTTGGTTCTTTTGTAATCTTTGATTTAAATGTGATGATGGTACGAATACGAGTCATGTAAAATAATACTTCAGGGCAGCGCAGAATAAAGATAAGTTTAGCAAAAAGTTCCTCCTCTAGCCAAAAGTCTTTGAGCTCTCTGGCTAAATATATCTTGTCGAGGAGCTCCATGAGCCTATCCACATCTGGAGCCTCATGTAGATGAATGTAAAGTATACGCCCTAGTGTAAATGATGACCTAATAAACTTGAAGATGACAAGAACAAAAGAAATGTACATTACAGTGATGCCACCTCTAACCAATCTGTGGAATGAGAACAGACACAAGTAAAAAAAAATCTGACCAAGTGTGGGATTCTAAGACATCCTGCACAAAGAAAAACAAACATAGATCTAATTAAATTTGATACAGCATATAAGTATATAAATGAGAGTACACATTTCCTACTTATAAAAAAAGTGATTTAAAAAATTTTAAGGGATAAAATGCTCTAACACTTTTCTACTTTATAAATTTAAACTTAATTTTACAAAGTGCTTAGCTTTTTTTTAGTTTTATTGTTCAAAGTAAATCAGTTTTAGCCCATTTAAGATTCTGAATATTCGATACTTAGACCTATATATATAACATTTATGAAAATTTAGTTAAATAACACACAATTTTAAGATCAGCTCTTTATACATTTAAAAAATTACTTTCCTATCACCAGTAAATAAACAAGTAAATGCACATAATGTACAAATTATTCCAAAATAAAAAACAAGCCAGCATTACAAAAAAGGACAATTTTAAACCAATGTTTTTTAAAATCTGTAATAACAAAAACAATTTCTTGGAAAGAAAACAAAATCAGCTGTGACCATTTAGTTAAGAATTATGAATGCTAAAAATAAAAAGAATGCTCATTACCAGAGAAATAAAAAACTAGAAATCGTTAAGTGCAACTACAGTTATCTCAGCCAGGGAGTGCATTTTAGAGGATATTTTTATAATGGATACTTAAAATGGTAATGCAGAGTATAACAATTTGACATAATATGAGAGCAAGTATTCTTGAATTCATTCTTTTAGTGAAAAAAGTTGGGCAAATTAAGACCATTGGAAATCAAAAGAATTTATGTTAAAATAATTTTTTTTCAGAAAAAGTTATTGATCTGGATGACTGAAGGTAAAATAAATGGAGTTTCAGTGTAATAATAAATATGTGATAACATATATATAAAGAAGTCATGATATTAAATTGGTGAATAAGTAAAGGACACACAAAAAAAAAAAATGTGGTGAAAGACCTCAAGACTAGGACCGACTCAAAAATATAAAAATACATGTAACATGTTTTTCCTCAACGAGTCTTAAAAAAAAAACCTGATGGAAATAATCAGAACATACTTGAACAAATTTTATGAAATGCACTGTTTAAAAAAAGTCTTAAAAAATATAATTAATCATTAACGGGTTTTAAAAAAATGCACATGTCTCTAGTTTAAACAACAATGGTTTCTCACAGATTGCTACAGCAGGAAGAAGTAAATATTAATGGATTTGATAAGCCATTATTGTACAATGTGACATTTATAACTTGATTAAAATGCATTCAAAATTTCAATAGACATAATAAGAAAATTAAGATGTCACAACTCAGACCCTGCTGAATCAATAAAAAAAAAAACTATCATGTATATTATTTTAGGAAAGAACAGAATTTTTTTTTTTATTGCACTGCAATGTCCAAATGACTACATAGGTTTGTAAAAAGACATATAAAAAGCAGATTGGTAAAATGGCACTTCAGTAATTATACAATTTAAAGAGTAAATAGGTTGAAATAAGCAACTCATAAAAAGGCTCAGTTTAAAAAAAAAAATCTTAAACCCTCCATCGGGTGCAATATTTCAGACAGATACAAAATTATATTTTTTAATATCTTAATTTTTTTTCATTCCTATACAGGTCAAGACCCTTTAGTCCACTAAAAATGCTTCAGAGTTAAGGAATAGGCTGCTAGTTCTGATCATAACATAATTCACTATTTCCAGAATCTAACTTGGAGAATTGTAAAATACGACTCATTATAAATGGAGAAAATTACAATACTTTTTGATGAGGTAGAAAAAGATTCTACAGAAAAGATAAAAATCTTAAAAAATGAAATAAGCCTATTTAATTCATCTTTATTTGCAGAAACAATATGTTATACGACCCACTTCCAGATTGGTAAGAGTGTGCTGATGGAGGATAAAGTTTAAAAAAAAAAAGGAAATGACTATTTTGAAGTAAAAATCGACATTCAAGCATAAAACAGCAGTCTGAGCTGAACTATTTCATATAAAAATTATGTTGAAAGTACCTTCTAGTTTGAAAATATTAAGTTAATGTACTGATAATGTAAAATGGTTTTATAAAGTAAAAAAAAAAGGAATCTGACACTATATTATGCATTATGTATATGCTATAAATACATTCATGTACTTTTAAGCAGTATATTATTAAGCAGTTCTATTTTCAAGCAATATTATCAAATGAGCTTAAAATAATCTCTGCCCCTCAATAAGCACCATAAATGAAATAAAAAAAAAGATTAAAAAATATTATTTCAAAAAGTATTTTCATATTATTCATTCTTTTAAATCAAAGAAAGAAATAAGTGTTTGAAGAGATGAAAAAAAATCCCTTGATAAAGTTTACCATTAAATTAAATCAATAGGCAAAGATTATAATGACACATGAATATGTTTATGAATCCCTTGACTGAGTATTTATGAGCTTATTAAAATTTTAGCAAAGAGAGCTTGTATAATTTATACAAAGTGGACAAATCTCATTAACAGATAAAACACAGAGAGTATAATTATTAAGGAACTGTGAGAAAAAACATTATATCTTAGTAGCACAACAAAGGGACAACCATAACATAAAATTTAAAATAAATGTAATTAAAGATAAATTACAACCTTATTTTAGAAATGAATTTATATCCCAGCCAATGATCATGAAAACCATGAATAAACTAATTTAAAAATAAGTGACACTAATGACTACCATCTCACTAACTTTCTTCACAAAAAAAAAAAAAAAATAAAAAAATTAATTCTACATCATATAAAGAATGTAAAAGTGTTAATAATTCTATAGTGGTTCAATTGACTTTGTCTGTTTAAGCATGAACATTAATCTTCTTTCTCCTTCTCTTTATCATCATCTAGCTTCTTAATGTTGCCCAGTCTCACAGTCTGTCTGGTGAACTTAATCATTGTTTCTGGGCTGCGGTACAAGAAGATTATTTTGGCATATATCTCTTCCTCCAGTTGAAATTCTTTCATTTCCCTGACTAGATACAAATCTAAGCATAGCTGAAGCAGTCGGTCAACATCAGGTAGTTCTCTAAACATTATTGTTAGGTACTGGTTGGTTGTACTCAAGCGCATCAAACGACCAATCAAAAGGATGAAAGAGATGTATAGTCCAATGATGCTAAAAAAAAATATATATAAAAAAATGTCAGTATATATTTATGCATAGAAAATAAAGTCACAAAACAATGTAATTCATAATAATAATACTTATAAATGTCATTAAAAATTCAATATCTTTTTTAAGAATATTGAAATATCACTGTCAAGTTGGAACCTAACAGCACTTCATTTATGAGATAACCAAAGAAATGGGATTTCTGAAAAAAATCCTTTAGAACATGAACTTAATATTTTGCATAATTTATGTAATACTTATTTACTTATTGATAGGTACTTTATAAACCTAGTAACTCACAGCTTTAGAAGTATTCAGCATATGGTAAAAATTCAATAAACTAGTTAGAACCAATTAGCCTTTGTTTTGATAAGATATAATTTGAATATATTCATTTTTTACCCCAAGGTATCTAAACTATTATTCATTCTAGTAATCCTATCAAAGTAATCCAATGTTTTTATAGAGTGATTTAAGCATCTCATCCTAAATCTGCCATTCTTCCTAATTAGTTTGAGAAATAATAAACTTATTATTATTTAAGCTTTCACAAAAAAAAAACAAGCAAAAAAAAATGAAATATAAAATTGAAATGAAAAAAACAAATATCAACATTAACATATATAAATTATCAACTGTTACCATAATATTCATTGGCTTCAAAAATCAGCTCATTGAATGCAGGGATCAATTCACATAGAATCGAAAATTTACAAATTTTTTAATTAAGAGCAGTGATAATTCTAGTAGTATGTGAATAGTTCCTAAACATGTGCAGTATGAATGGTGCAAAATATCAACAGTCATGATAGGAAAAGATACAAAACAGAAAAAGTTCATTTTGTTTTTTTTTGGAAAAAATATATGGAATAAAGAGTAGATCATTGTTTTTTTTCGAGTTTCAAATATTCTATCCCTCAATTTTTATAATGATTAAGGCAATAATTCAGCATAAGAATAGATCAAAGCTTATAATGGTGCACTTGTCCTTCTATTTACTTTATTATGAGCATTATCATTGGATGTTTATGCGATTTTATCTTAGAGGAAAAAAAATACTTTTTTTTTTTTTTTACACAAGATGAATTCTGTGATGCTTTAGATTATAATTAGCTGGATGTCATTTATTAATTTTTACTTTACAAAAAAAATTTGACTGTCCTAAATTATGTATTATTCACGTCTTAAATTATGACAATCTTTTTAATTAGGACTTAATGACACCATATGGGAAAAATAACAACATATACATTTAAATTCATATAAAATTATGTTACAAAAATATGCTTTTGCCAAATACAAGATATTAATTTGGAAAAAAAAAAAAGAAATAGCAAAGGCTAAGAATTATTTGTTTGGAACATAAGGTATTTTTATAAAAGCCTTAGGAAACAGTGGAATGAGATACTGACTAAAGAAGTAAATAGATCATATTAATGCTGTTTTATTTATTTTTTTGATAAATCAACCTTTAAAGTATTACCTATTTTTTTAGGGCAATGTTCTGAAAATTGAAATAATAATTTAATAAGTTCAATTTGTAAAATATTTGTTTAGCTTACCCGTATCCAGACAGGAAAGACAGAGCTTCAGGTGCCTTTCTGTCATTAAATGTGATGAAATAAGCTTTACTCTCAGTCTTATTGTTGTCTGATTTGTAAGCGAAGGGGTTGAGGCCAGAGACGGTTTCATTTAAGTTCCACCACTGACTTAAAGCATTAGATTCATCACGCTTCAACTGCATCGTTATATTGCTTAAACCGATTCCACTAGAACCTAAATAAAACAGTTTTATTATTTGTTTATCATTGTTAAACATCTATATTTCTTTTTATCAAGGTACATGTATTAATTTTGTGCCAATTGTAAAATTAAATTTTAACTTACCAGATATTAGAGTTTCAACAGCAACAGCTTTAGTTGTGCTGCCAAGGCGAATGAACCTTGGAAACAGCCGCAATATTTCCCTAAAGATTAAAAAAGTAACTTGAAGGATATTTTATATCAAACAATTGAACATAATAGCTGCCATTATTCATAAACTAACAGCTTAAATTTATCAATATATCAAGACTTTCACCTAGCTGTGCAGAGTAAGGTGTACACTTACACGGCTAAAGTTTATCAATATATCAAGACTTTCACATAGCTGTACAGAGTTAGGTGTGTACTTACACAGAGTCATTTGTAGAGTTATTCTCTTTCCTTATTATCTGTGCAAATTTGTGTCTTACTGTTCTGTATACTGGATCTCTGAGATTTATTTCAAAAAGATTGCTGACTTCACTGGGTAGAGTTTTATCAGGTTCTCTGTTTAAGGGAAAAAAGAAAAACCATTAAATACAGGGAAATATTTGGATAAATTGAAAAACAAAAGGTTATATATTTAACAACAATGATTTATGTGATCGAACTTATATGTTATTTTTTTTTACATTAAAGTAATGTAAAAGTTAAAGTCTAGATTTAAAAAAAAAAATTAAATAGCCAATAATTGCCTTCAAAATTTTTCTGTTATCTAAATAACAGGATTGTTCAGTCAGTTAAATGGATCAGACTTTGCAAAAAAAAATAACTCAAGAAGTCCACTTCTATTATGAGTTTAAAACACCCTTATGACAATTTCCAAAAATGTCATGTCCATTTTTAAAATTATGTGTCAATTAGTCCAGGGCATGTTATCAACTGTAAGTGTTCTACAGGAGCATATAACACTCATATATCCTAATTATTCAGAAAGGACATCATATTCATATATATATATATACACGACTAATTGGACTGCTGTCTGTGGACACGCTGACAGAAAACCTTGTTTAAAACAAAACAAAAACCTACTAGATTCTTCAGGAAAAAAACTGACATTTTTTATAACAATGGTACAAATCAAAAGGTGTTTAAGCCACCATAATGCACAAGAAAATATCTCTTGAGCTATCTGCTTTGACATGTTACATGTAATTTTTTTGCAACATATCCCCTATATTTATTTTTAAATTACACCCATTGCAGTAACCGTGATAAAATATTTAAACTTTCACACAATAACGGAATAAAAAAAAAAGACCTGCAATGAATTAGTATACATGAAGTACTAAAGCTTGTTGAATAAGTTATATGCATTGTTTACCCATGACCTGGTGATGTGCTCAATCCATATTGACTTTGTAAATTTGATTGACAGGCTAGACCAAGAGTAGTTTGATGAAGTGTTGACATTAACTAATATAAACTAAAGGTAAATAACATAAAATTCAAGTTATGTGCTTCACTCTGAAACAAGTGGTGGGCTGGATTACACAGCTCAATGGCCAAATTTGGCCCATAGGCCATAGTTTGTCCATGGCTGGTTTAGGGCATAAAATTGTAAATAAAAAAAGATCTGAAGCAAAGAATAGTACATGCATAGACCTACATGTATTAAGTTTTTTTTCAAGATCGAAATGAATAAAGTTCAAAAATCTAGAAATTCTAATGACAGGAATAAATTGTCAATATAATAATAACAAGTGGACAGTTCGCCATACTTCCATGAAATCATCACAGGTAAAAGGTTTTAAAAATAGTAAAAAAAAAATATGGATACAGACCTTTTAAATTTGGCTTCAACTGTCATTGTAAGTTTGTTTGTTGTGTTGTCATTCATAAGATCTTCCACCATTGCATTCTGACTCACAGGACTTATCCCCCAGATTGCTAAAGATTTACCATCAAACCCAACAAGTGACACATCTGAAGCTTGGTAACCACTGAGAAAACTGGATGCAATCTGAAAAAGATAATGCACATTTATAAGAGTTAACATTTATAAGAAGTTTTGATTAAATTTATTTAACAGAAGACAGCTAGATAGATGGATCAGCTTTTGAAAAAGCAGATCCTTTGCTGAAGAATAAAATTAATTGGCTACTAAAATAATAAAAAAATAAAAATTGAACAATTACATGTAGAGATCAAAGCTGGTGATGTACAAAAAAGAAAATGAAATCAGTTTTTATTCATCTAACCGTTTCATTCAAATTAAATAAAACTCCCGGTAAAGATGAGACGTTTATATCTAGATCCTAAAATTCCCCAATGGAACATTTTTTGTAGAGCACTTTTTTATCCACACCATTGCAAAGGAAGACATAGGTAGGTGGCTGGACTCACTTGGATTTGAACTTACAGCAAGCAACTGAGGGGCTACAGCTTGCCACCAAGTCGTCAAAAATTGAAGAATTAGATTTTATTACTCTTTAATGAATTAATCTTGAAATTTACTTGATTAGAACAAAGAACTAATTATTAAACATGATATTGCTATAAAATATTGTCTATAAAAAAAAACTCACCCTGTCTTTGGAATAATGTGTTTTAAGTGTGCTGAACTGAGTTTCTGTTACTACTTGAATGCCATCTCCTAGTGTTGTAGACATAAACAGTGGCTGATAGCCTGCAATGCTCACAGACATGGTTGCCTCATATGGAGGATTGGAGATAAACACAGCATTGAAGAAGGAGAAGAATACAAGAGGAAACCAAATAATAAAGACCACAACTATGAGGAGGATTCCACCAGATATGTACTTGATTAATGGTCTCTTTTTCACAGCTCTCTCGGTGGGATAGGCCTTAAAGTAAAAATAAAATTTTGGTTTTTAAAAAAATTATTACATCTTAAAATATTGTACTTTTTTTTTCTTTTAATTGTTTAAAAAAAATTCAGTATAACACCAAAACTGAAGAATATTTAGACTAACATAAAAAAATATACAGTGTATTTAATCAGATCGCAAAGGTACTTTTATCAAAGCGATTCCTTTGCTTAAGAATAATCTGTGATCCAAATATAATTGATCAGCAATAAAGTAGAAATGCACTAAATTTGTGCTAACAAAATAATTTTAACAAGTACATGCCCTAAAATTGTATGAATTGAATTCTTTAAAATAAAAAAATCAAGCATAAGTGCATAAGGGTATGTTAACTAAATGAACCAAGCCAAGAAAAAAAATTCAGAAATTTACAGAAATGTGAGAACTTGAGGATGCATAGACGTTAAGTAATACTTCAGCAGTGAAAAAAGAAAATATGTATTCAAAAAATACCCAATAAAATGATCTCATAAAAAATAAATAATTTCTCATAAATACTGTTTAAAGCAAAGATCAGCCCTTGTAAAGAATGATTCATTAATGTTTATTTAATTAAAGAAAGGTTTCAGAAATTTCCAAAAAAAAAAGTGATCATTAGTAACAGATGCTTTCTAAAAGATTTTATCAAAAGTTGCTAAATATTTATATACTTTTTCTATTTCTCGCCAGCATTTAAGCACAAAAATGTTAGCATAGATATCCTCCATCTGCAGCCAGTTACCAATGGCTAGGGTAGAATCAGTCCAGATCCAGTCCATGAGGGCACGCAATTCTAATAAAAATGGTACAGCTAGGAACCTGTGTAGTTGAGATAATTAACCCGTTACTTTTGTAAAAAATATAAAACATCTCCTATTTAAAAATTAATAAAAAGATTTCAACTAGTCTTATAATATTTCAGGACTAAACTACCTGTAAAATTAAGTTCTTTCAAAAGTGCTCAGTGAGAAGTAAAAATACTGTTTATTTCATCTATTTACCCATAAGTTTAAGACATGAAATCTCAATTTACCCTTTGAACAAGAACAAGTTTGGATAGGCATATTTTTTTGTAAGGAAATTGCCTAGAATACGGTTTGGATAACCACATCTGATCTGGTAAGCTGACAAACCAAAATAAATGCACTTGATGAAATACCAAATTTGAGCAGCAACATTGTTGAAGAAACTCCTGTAAAAAAAAAAATTAAATATTTAAAAAAAAAAAAAGTAAGAGACTATCATTCAATTTTCTTAAATTTAGCTTAAAATGTGAAGATTGCTTTTAAAAAAACAACAACAACTGGAAGTACATATTTAATCTTGAATTTTGATTTATGTTTCATTATTTCTTATTCTATTCATTATTTTTTTTTACAAGTCCCGGAAAGAATGAGCTGTTTATCTCTTAGATCCTATAAACCATTAATGGGACAGTATTTGGAGTTCACACCAAGTACAATGGCCATGAGGCACCACACAATACAATTGTAGGTGAATGGTACTCGCCAGTTGAAGTAACTCATAGCCCACAGTATGCAGGTCAAGTTGCAGCATGAAGATACAGCTCATTACCAAAATGCCACACATTTGGTTTATTAGAAGCAGTTTTTTTTATTAATATTATGCCCTGTAATTAGTTTTTATATTCCTGATATTTCCTTAAAGAAATTTTTGTTTTTAAACTAATATTAGGAAGTAGCAGGCCCAAAGTAGTTAAAAAGTTTTTGTTATAATTAACAATAATTGATTAAATTTGAATATAAATGGTTGGGTAATTGTTAAATATTATGCTAGCACTGTAATCTAAAAAATATTTTTATTAAAACAATATTTCATGATTAGATCATTAAAACTGTACCTCTTTGTAATGGAAGGCAAGATAAAAAACATCCATCCATGGATTGCGATGACCAAAAATATTTGGAATATAAACTTTCCAAGGACAAACTTTCTCAAGAATAGCGCTCTGTCGATGATGATGGCAATGAATTGTAGAATCAGCATGATGAGGAAAGGAACTGGAATCTTGTTGTCTTTAATGTAGCTGGTGACATCTCCATCACCTGTAGTTTCCTAAAGAAATGAAACAATTACCATATTTTATCAAACTACATATAACAATTAATAATGTGCATTAGAATCTAAATATAATTAAGAGAGATTTTTTTTTAAAATATGCTAAATCTTTAATTTGAGAAAATTCCAGATAATGAAAAAATATAACCAGTAAAAAATTGATATACTATGATGTTTCTATTAGTAAGCAACATTAAGTATATTTTGTCACAATTTAACATAAAACATATGGATTATAGATAACTTAATAACAACTATTGATACATTTCAAATAATGTCCCATTTTTTTTTTTTATCTATTTGATCAATTTTACAGAGCAGAGATTATTTAGTCAATTTCAAATTTTGTTTTTAATTTGTACTTTGTTTCATACAAGATTAATTCACTCAGATAAGAGTAAATTCAACAGGCACATTTCATGGAGTATACAATGCATTTCCATTTTTGCTGTACTAAGCACTTCATGTACTTACCAATGAAACAAAAATAACACACTTTAAATGCCCTCTTCTATACTTACAGCTGGTCCAAATGAATTAAAACTGAGCACCAGAACAAGAAAGAGAATAAAGTCACAGAAAAACATTGGAGCATAGACATCTGCAGTAGCATTGTACGAAGACTGAGTTACTTGAGCAAAAAATTTGGTAAATGGATTGATGATGTATGCCAGTCTGTTATAAAAAAAGTTTAGAAAAACAAAATATATGTATGGGTTTAAAAAAAAATGATAACTGATAATAAAACTAATATTTTTAGACAGGTAAAATTGTTGAACATTTATTGCAGTAAAACAGATTATTCATTCTAAATAGCTCACCCTTGTCCTAATTTTGACTTCTTCACTTGTGATGGGGAAAATGCTTCCCCTAAAGCTGAATCTTTATTCAGTGCAATAGAGTCGTTAGGCTAGACAACAAAGATAGAATTAAAATACATGTACCAGCCAATTCCAATTTATATGAAAAATATATAGTGAAGGAATGACAAGATTAGTACAGTTAACATTTAATTTGGCCTTAAAAGTACACGCAGGTGGAGGTGTCTATGACAACACAAGTAGCTATAAAAATCAATTTTACAGTTGCGCTTTCAGCATAAGTTAAAAAAATGTGTACAAAAAATAGAACATCTCAAAATAAAAAGAAAAAAAAGATTTTAATTAAAGATTATTTGTAGTCCATAATATTTGAGTACTTAACATAAACTACCAGGAAAAATATGTTGTTTCAACTGTGGGGATATCTTAACATAACAGAGCAGCAAATACAATAATCATCTTATGAGTGCATTTATGTCTTTTAAAAAAGTAATAATATTGTTCTGCTAAAGAACTAAATTCTAAGCAGATTTAGACATTAATTAGTTAATTTTATTAAGTAATACTTTTAACTATCTAAACAAATGATGTTTGATAAAAAAAAACAATTTACCCTTGCTGGTGAATTAGGTGTACTTTTCTCTTTCAATCCAGCAGCTTCCAGGTCAGCTGTAATGTCGGCAGCGTCTCGCCACAAACCATATTTCTTAAAAAAGAATAAACATTTAAAAGATAAGCATAACAACTATCAAAGTGAACGAGTTTAATTTTTTTTTTACCTCAAAATTAAAAAAATTATCACATGTATTTTATGTAATCACATATATTATATGGAAAAGAATCCTTATGAAAATATTGTACAAATATTGACAGAACAGGTAATGATGACATCATGATTGTGAAAAACATTTACAATTCAAGTAAAATGAGAAAAGGCATTACCCTTAAAATAGATCTATGAAGAAAGAGTGCTAGTAATAACGCAATGTCCACATTAGCATAATGGGAATTTTTCTCAATGCCAATGATACGTGGTGGAAAAAAGGGATTGTCATTGAAGTTGCCATCATTCCAAGGGAAAAAACCAAATTGAAACATGTATTTGCAGACCACAACAGCCTGCCAAAAAATAATTAAAAAAGCAAAAAGCAAAAAGGCAATAATTTTTTATTACAAAACAGTTTAGTTTTTGGTGCAAAATACATATATATATTTTCTAATAATTACTTGTACATTTAAAACAACAAAACATGGTATAAAATTATGGGATAAATAATCACCTCAGTGTAAGTTATTACTGTGATCCAGAAAGTCTTTGATGGGCGAGGCACAGACAGCATTCCCCAAAGAAAGACCATTAAAGGGAGTGGAAGAGATAATAGGCTACCATACACCATTTGATTTAGAATCATGAGGAAATAACAAAGCAGTTCAGAACGTGAGGCTAGAAGAAGACCCAAGGCCATAGTTAGCCTGCTAAGGCGATCCTTATTATCTTGGAACTGTTGTTGAATTTCTTCTTCATCCTCTTTCTCCAATTTATCCAAACTGCAAGCAACAAAATAAAATCAGAATCCAAAAATGGGCAATAATATCCTCTACTGTACAAATTTTTTATTGTATATCATGAAAAATAATTAATTTTTGATTATTTCATAGATATCAGTTATATTTAATCTAATGTATAAATAACTACTAAAACCAATATGAAGTTAATAATGTATGTAGTATAAAAAAATAAAAATGTGCAGGAATAAAATGTGGGTTTAAAAATCCTTAAGAATTCAACAGCTCAATAAATTAAAAAAAAAACCTATTTTTACCCATGTTAGGAAATCATACCCATTAAATTAACTGGTTTCAGAAAATCTAAAATTTTAATATGGAATTGATAAATCAGGCATAACTAACTCATTGCTACCTCACAATTTCTTTTTAGTTTTCATTAAGGACAAAAACTTGTGACGTGAATATTAACAATAGAAAAAATAAATGTAAAAAAAAAAAAGTGAAATCAAAATGATAAATGTATCTGTATGTGAGTTAAAAATAAATAAAACCAAATAGTCTTTTAATATATACACTGTGCATGTATATTTGTCTTTCAGATAAAACAAGTACTTTTTTGTATAGTATAATGAACCCAAGCTACCATCCATAACAAGATAAGAAAATATGTTTATTTAAAATGCACAAGGGTAAAAAAGTAACAAAGTGACAGTCGGACAATGTTGAGAAAAAAAACAGAAGATTTACAATTAAGTACCAAATATATCCAGGTGAAGTTAAATGCAAAATTTAAAACTTTAGATAAAGATGGGGGTCAACTGACACTGACCTTACTTTTGGTGCACGAATTTCCACACTAGCAAATATAATTCAGTTATTTAGTTTGAATAAAAGCAAAGAAACGGTGGTAAGTAAATAATCTAGGAAAAAGTAGAGATGATCTACCTTACTTTATAGCTTCAAAAAATTCTTAAAATGGTTTATGGATGTTCTTTTGCACCCTCTATTTTTATTGGTTTATAAAAAATGAAGCAAAAAAAAAAAAAACAATAATAATAAAATGAAAAAAAGATAATGATCCGATACAATTATTTCTTTTCTATTTAAAATCGTAACAAATAACAACAAATATAGCACAAAAAAATGTTTAAAAATAATTAAAAGAGGAATCCAGATATTTATGAATATATTAAAATATTTTAAATGTTAACATTCTTTCCTTCAACCATTCTCTTGCTCTTTCCTATATATACATATATCTACCATTTTGTGAATTAAGTAACATTTTAAAAAAACAAAGAACTGAAAATAATTATACAAAAAAATATATATGCCTACATGAACGATAACTGTTAAAGACTGAGGGCTTTAAAATATTTTCAGTTATATGAATAAAATTGCTTGAAAAACAACAACAATAAAATACTACAAATTATGAATTTAAAAATTACCTTAACAAGCTGTCAGTTTTTATGGGGGGGCATACAGATGATGTACCAGGTTGCTCCACAGGAGTGTTCTCTATCTGAACATAGACTTCTTCATTTGGACTGATTACAAGAAGAAACAAATAACTTCAGGTTTAAAAAATTACACTTCAATTCATAAGTAGCTTATCTACACTAAGCAATACAATTTTAAAAGAACTTACTGAAAATACTAAAGGTTATAGGGAAATAATTTATTTTTCACAATTTTTTTTTCCTAAACTTGATATTTAAGGAACAAAAACTATTTGGTAAATTGATTCTAAGGGCTTATCATAAAAATAATCTTAAAATGTGAAATATGGAAGAAGTAAAATACTGTAAAAACTAGGGTTGACAAAGATCATAATTTAAACATAATACAACTATTAGGCAAGTATTGAGGCTGTGGTAGAACCCACTCATGTCCATAATTTTTATTCCAAAAAAAAGTTTCTCAAAAAAATACCTTTCATGATATAATGGAAAGCCTCAATAAAAAAAAACAACATTTAAATATATTGATGAACTTTGTACTTATAATATAATAATTTATGACATGGTTTGTGGTTATTCACCTATTACATAACACTTTTTATTTCCCGTCCTCATATCTTGACACTGTTTGTCAACACACTTCTGTGTTATGTAATAGGTCAACGACCCCCATAGAAATTCATTACAATGACGTTTTTAACAGATGCTGTATAAGCAAAGGGGAAGGGACCGAAAAAAATTTGCCATACTAAATAATTCGCTCCACTAGTGTTTGTAATTATGACCTTTCACTGTATATGCAAAGAAAATGATTTATTTACCTCCCTTGTGCAAATGGTTCCCCACCTTCACGTTTTTTTGATTTAGACTCCTGTCAAATATTCATTCAAGCGAAAACCATTGATTAACATCAAATAACATTTTAAGATTGCCAAAAGTGTTTAAGAATAAGAATGTGCGTATATTTAGCATTTGTTATAATTATTAGTCAAAATTTTTTTTTTTTAAAATTTGACTGAACACTTGCCACAATTTTTTTCTTTTCCGTTATCATTTCTTTGGCCAATTTTTTAGCCACCAGACGGTAATTACGTGAGAGTCGATTGCAGAATCCAATAAACCAGTCCACAGCACTGAACCACAGGGCAGTTATGAAATTACAAATTAGCCGCAATTTATTCACAGCTGAAAAAAAGATGTCTTAATGAGAAAAAGCTTTTTATTTTTTTTTTTTAAAGTTACAAGAATTAACTTTAAGATTTATTAACTCATTCTATGATAATAAATAATAAACTAGTCCATCCTTTTGTTCATTCTCCTAAATAAGACGACAGCAAATTTTTTTTCAATCATTAATGTTGCCAAATTGAACGAGTTTCTTTGTAATACATGGAAAGCTCTTGTAAAAATACTGAAAAGAAACAATTACTTGAAGGTTCTCCACTTTCTGTAGGATCAACGTCTGATGACTCCCGTCTGACAGGAACATCCTTAGAAAAAATAATTCAGAAAACAGCTAAACAGATGAACAATGCAGCACCAGTGTAAAAGAATTCATTTTAATTAGAATAAAAAACAATTTGAAAAAAAAAAACAACTAACTATACTTGAGGAAAGAATTGAGATGCAGCTTTACAATTAGATCTTCTAATTTTAAGCACAAAAAAGTATGAGAAAAAGTTGCCTGGAAATAGAAAAAAAGCAAGCCCAGTGCACAAAGAGTTGCACTCAGCTAGACTTACATTCTCCAATGATTCATCTTGTGTTCCAGTCAGGTCAACTGGATCAACTTCAAATGTTTCTACTGCAGCTTCCATGCCTTGATCAATAGCTGTATTGATCATCTGTTGGGAAAGATTGTCAATTTTCATAGCAACTTAGCTCTTTAAGAGAATGAGCTCATGTTTTTTTTTTCCTGACAATTCTGGAACTATTTAGCTCATGAGAATATTAAAGGCCCAGAGGGAGGAGTTTTTAAATTAATAATTTTCAAATGAATGCTAGAATTTCAAATTCATTATTAGACAAAGACATATAAAATAAGAGAGAAAAATAGAGAGGTTTTGTAATTAGATTTCAGATATGTGAAGCAACAAAAAAAAAAGAAGAAACTGAATTCAGAAAAAAAAAGGCGAAGACCCCTCACATAATTTTATTGGCGCCTACTAAGAAAGGTGGGAGATGACCAGACAGGTAAAGATAAAGCTAGTATGGTTTTTTTAAAGATAGTGACCTAAGAATGTTTCATAGAATGAGAAAATTTGCCCAGAAACAATATGTAACTCTTTGGTATAAAAAATAAAAAAAATTCGGAATAAAGCTTTCGCTCTATCAACCTCATTAGTTTTGACCCGATCAAGGTGGTCTCAGTTCTCATTACATCTAGAGCATTACATATAACAGGCTGTACGAAAGTCCAGCTGAATAAAAGATATCAGATGTTGTCAGCTCAATGTTAAATACTACCTAATAATGTGAATATTAAAAATGGTAATTTTTTTTTTCAGATTAAATTACTTTTTGAAATTATCTAAATTTAGCTTTTCCTCAAGTAAAGTTTATCAACCTGAAGTAGATTTAATATGAACAAAAATATTCAAATTTATCTGAAAACAATAACAAATTAAAATGATACAGAACTGTAATTTTCAAAACAGAAAAAAAAACTTTTCAGATGAATTACATAAGCTTGACTATCTTTCGTAAACTACTTAGAATTACAACACTGTATTTAACATTAATAACGGAAGGAAAAAAAAAATATTAATTGAGAACTGAGAACCAATAACTGGATAAAGCAGCCTGAAATTCTTAAAAAATATATCTTTTTCTTTAATATTATTTTTTCAGCTAAGTGAAAAACAATTTACAAACGTTTTAATAATAAAATTATGAAATAAAAAATTATTTAAAAACTAAACCAGTTACAAAAAAAAAAAAAAATCATTTATGTGATGCACTAAAAAGTAAAAAAATATATGATAATACTTTAAACATTTTTTTAGAAATTTTGATGACTAAAAAATATAAGTGTGGGCCCTTTTAAATTACACCTGGTACTTTATAACATGTCTAAATTATAACCAAATATTTCCATCTCCAGACATTGATCAATTTTACAAAGTATATCAGAATTATTAAAAATGTCTTTAAACTACATTCACTGATAAACTGAAAAAGAAAAAAAATAAAAGTACATAACTGAGATTAGTACCCATGCCTTTTATTTAGTCATCATAAATTCTATAAATGAGTACGATCAAAGAAATTAATTTTCACTGCATTTTAATAAAAGCACATTTTTTTTAAGGGCTCATATAAGTGGATCCATTAAAATTCTTGTTAATTCTGTTTAACATGCTGAGTAAAAGTAGTGAGAAATAAAACTTTGATCCGGATAGTTTCTATGTATATAATTTATATACATTTACATGTATATTGTAAAGAAATAAACAAAAAATAAGACAGTAGACAGTTAAAAGACTGACAGGCCAATGGTTGTTTTTTTTTTGTTGTGTGTTTATCCTTAAAAAAAATATTAGAAGGCAGAAGATTAAGTTAAAAGAAAAAAATATATATACAATCATTTAACTAATTCATTTTAATATGCCACTAGCATCAAGTGAGTAATACATTTTTTCTCAAAGTATAATTTTTTTCACTCTTAAAATTGAAGCATTAAGAAAATAGTATAGTTAAATATAAATATTCAAAATAATTTGATAGTAAATTTTAGTAAAAAACTAAATAACAAATTTAAATGTGTTAAACCTGGTATAATTTGATAGACTTACACTATTTAATACAAAATTGATTCATTTTTAAAATCTTACCTGGGTGGGTGTTGGTTTAGCATTGGGATCTTCAGGCTGAGTACCATATGTAAGGGAAGTAACAAACGGTCGATCTGTAAACTTTGTTTCCTCATCATCATCTTCTTCAAACAAATAATAGTCGCCAGCTCTGATAGCTGCAATGGAGTAAGCATTGAAATTATTTTCACGAACAGTACATATTGACAATATAACCAAAGTTGCAACATTTTTTACTGAAGGAAGATGAATAAAAACAAAATGTTGAAATGAAAAGTATGTAATAACACAACTCTTAGACTCAAAGAGATTAATATAAAGTCCAAGTTAAGATGATTTGTTTATCTCTTTATATTATGAACCACTAATGGAATAGCTTTTGTAGTGCTCTTTTTTCATCCCACATAAGTTGAGGGTAGAACAGCTGAGGGGGACCTTAGGAGACATAAGTATGCAGTGGCATAAATAGTTTTTGTAATGTCAGGTGCAGAGTCTAAAATAATCCCCCTTCTGCTTTTCCAAATCTAAACACCTTAAAGTCAAACAACTTGGAGACTGAACTAACTATATTAAAATGCCTTAGAACAGCGGTTCTCAATCTTTTCAGGGACTGTATGTGGGCGGGTACCCCTCACATTTAAGTACATTAAAAGGACTTATTTTCATAATGGAATGTGCTTACCTTTGTAATGCAATACTTGAGTGAAATACTTGTAGTGAAAGTATCCGAGTGGGCCAGAGCTTGGAGATTTTTTGTTACCTTGTACATTTAGTAGCAAAACTAAACGTTTGTTTCAGGCACCATTGAATCCACACTAGGCCCTGATCTATGTCTAAACCCACCCCTGTATGCAACCTTTAAGTAAAGTATGCTAGATGCCAGCCTCGGCTTTATAATATGAACGATTAATAAAACTATGTAGAATTTAGGTCAGTTATGTATGGACTAGTAAGAGTCTTCATGATGGTGGTAAAATGATCTCATTACTCTTCCCTAAATCTCTCATTGACTGAGCATTTAAAATAAAAGTAAAACTAGTGGTTTAGCATAAGGTTGCTTAAAGTGCAAACATTATAAAAGTTCCCTTAACCCTTTAGGGCCGTTGGGGTAGATGTGTAGAATTCATCTGTTTCAGTAAACAGAGCATAATGAAGGGATTATGTTGTAACCACAACGTTAACGTTATACTCACCCTGAAAATGTTCCTCAGGTTCTTTGAAATCTTTTTTCAGTTTGGCCTGCCTCTTCTTAAGAGCTTTCATCTGTTTCTTTATGTTAACAAGTATTTCCTGCTCCTGTTCATTTTGTTTGTTGACCTCACGGATCATGATACGATTGATTAGCTCAGCCCCTCTGTGGTAAAAAGTTGTTAACACATTTCTATAGGATACTAAATTTTATTCGCCGTAAGTTAAAGAAATAAATAAATATAAAGACCTTTGTTTTAGTGTTTTACAACTCTTATTTGATAAAATGTGTCTCGAGCTCACCGTGAAACTAAATTATTCTGGGCTTGTAGTGTTATAACCAAATGTCTGAAGTAATGAGAGGAATAGATCCGGCGTTGAAACAACAAGAAGGACAGGCATACAACATCCCAAGCAAGTCCTGCATCATCTTTCTCAACAAGGCAGTTTGTCGACACTATTGTAAAACAAAAATTTTTAATGAAAGATTTTTCATGTGCTTGTGAATTTAAGTAAAATTAATGAATTTTTTAAATATAAAATAAAAGTTAACATGAATTTTTTTAAGTTGGATATATTGTACCCAACATGTAAGCTACAGTTCCATACATCTGGTTTAGCAAAAATATAACGATAAGACTGAATGAAAAAAAAAGAGGTAAAAAAGCTTAATGGTGCGTGAATCCTTAAAAGGTATTTAATAATGGCTACATTTTAGTAGTCTAATTACCTATGCAAATTAGATTTCTAATGAATCAACAAAGATTTGCTTTTTTTTTTTTGTTTCCAATAATAAGAATATACTGGTTTTTTTTAACTACAGGGTGGAGAAGCGAGAGGTGGGCTACTTTTTATGCAGGTAACCTTGTATCATAATTTCTAAATGTTAGTTAAAAACATTTTGTTTTTTGTGATCATGTCAATATGAAATAACTAGGGGTCATGTTATTTAGCACTGTTTCAAAGTGTCGTTCGCTTATGAATGTGCATTATTTGTTACAGCATACAGCCGTAAATCATCAGCAAAAGTATTATTTATAGTATGTAATTTAAAATAAATAAACAGAAGCTTATTCAGCAGAAACAGAAAACTGACCCTGTTTGTCAGCACCATTAAGGAGACAGTTTATTCCAAACAGCTGCACTAACCAGCAATGGTGGTTGTCAATCAGGACATCCAAATAGACGCAGCCTACAAGCTGTGATAAACATGTACAAAAATCTGTATTCTTTAACCAAAGGTTTTTTTTTTATTTTGGTTAAATTTTATTACTTAAACAGTACTATTTAATCTATTAATGTTAATGTGAAAAATCCTAACTATAAATGAAAAAAAAACAGCTAAACTTAGATGAGAAAATAAAGATCTGTGTCATATTGAAAAACTGGAGTTAAAAAAAAATTTGTCTTGATCTTTTCTTCCCTTATCATTCAAAAAAAAAAAGAGCTAAAAACCGATATGAATTTAATATTATAAATGTCTTACCTGCAAAATAGTCTTGAGGAACAGAACAAGTATGCAGTAAGCTATCAGATAGTTCCACCTATTTATAACAAGAATAATTAAAAGACTTTTAATTATTTAGATGACTAGTCAACCAAAATCAAATTGTGCAATCAATTAGAGAAAAAAAACATTGAAAAGAACATGTACAGGGGGTGCGCAAAGTCCATTTATTAAGTATTTTTTGGAGAACTTACAGAAATAACCATGACAAAATTGATTCCTGTGGACATCAGCCCAAGTCTACCCAGCATAAAATACTGTCTGGTGATGCCCACTGCTGCTGCTAAAAAAAATTGCAACAGCAGGGTGGTCATTTCTAAACAAAGCATGCACCCAGTTCGCAATCACCATGCATGATATCTTAATGAAGTGTTTGGGAATCACTGGATTGGACAAGGACCAAACAACAGTCCGTTTAGTCTTTTTTGATCTCCAAGAAGGTATTATCTAACAACTTTAGACAAAGCAATCCGGAGATTGATCAAAGATGTGAGAGTGCATCGTTTTTCACCAAGCAATGAAATGAAACCTTTGTTCACCAGAAATGTTGCAGAAAATGATCAGGAGATCCTGTATGTACATTTGGCAATGTAGAGATCATTGAGGAACCTATTCAGTTCTTTTAGATAGGTATATACAGACTTTATACCCATCATGTGTTTCCAGTCTGTCAATATAGTTAATTATCAGTTTTATTATGCTTTCTGGCTTATTGCTTTAAATATTTGTGTTGTATAATTGACAAGTGGGATGGATGACAGAGTGGTGTAGATACTCCATCTGTTGACTGGCGAGTCCTGGGTTAGATCTTTGGTGAGACCCTTACAATTTTTTGCCAGGGTGAAATTAGTGCAAAGTTGTCCCACAAGTCCACCCAGCTTTATATGGGTACCTGAATTAAGTTAAGGAAATAAAGGTGGCTGGGCAATGTGCTAACCACACAAATGTCAAGGTTATAGAAACAGATGAATTCTACACTTCATCTGCCCAGATAGCCCGTTAGGGCAACGGGAACTTTAAGTTTTTATAACTGACATGCAAAAATTCCAGCAAACAAGAAATTTTAAGTCTAAATTTATCTTACCATCGCAGCATTAATCTCAGTGGCTTCAAGAAAAACTCTTTGCCATACCACATGAAGCAGAATACAGCTATGACATATATTAGTGAGAATATATTGATTCTTGTGGCTCCAGTGATAAAAATGACTGCCATAGTAACCCAGAACATGTTCTCAAAAACAAGGTATTTCAACAGGTTGATGCCGTGTCTAAAAGTAAAAAAATTAAGTAAAACAAGGTATTTCAACAGGTTGATGCCATGTATAAAAGTAAAAAAACTAAGTTATTTCTGCCATTCTATAAAAAAAAACATAAAAAACAATGCCTAAAGAAAACATAAAACACAGAGAAGACTAAAAAAATAGCACTGATATCAAAATGTAGACAGAAAAAAAAAAAAAGCTCTCAAGTTTATACTAAAAGAACTGCAACTAAAAAATAATCGTGCCATAAGAAAGATTTAGATTTTTTGTTTTTTAGCATGGTTAAATAACTGATGTTAAAACACTGACGAAGTATCCAATGTAAAATCTTCAACCAAGATCGGCTTGTTTTGCTCAACATCTTCAAGGATGTCTGCGTTGTCTCCTCCCCCATACAGTGTCATAGAAGCTGGAATATTTTCAACACTGAACACAAATGACTGAAGACTCACAAACAGAAGCTGCATAAAATCAGCTGCAACAGAATGAAAATGGGGTAAAAATTAATAATTCAATTAGTGCAAAAATAAGTAAAAAATTCAATCATGCATAAGTTTAGATAAATAAATTTAGGTCAATATTTTATCCATAAATGAACAGTGATTAACATTTAGTGGAGAAAATAAAAGCAAATTCTAAAAGTGAATGTTGGGCATTGTATTTAAAGTTATAAAAATAAAGTACATAAATATAGCATATAGACAGAATATCAAACTGATCAGATTCTAATTAATACTGCAATGTATATACATTTCTCAATTTGAGTTTTAAGTAAATTTTTAAAAGCAAAAAAAACAAACAAACATGAATTAATTTTTGTTTTGCTTTGCTACTTTAATGATAGTAAAAGTAATTAGTTAAAAATATTTTGGCATAGATTCACTTAACGGAAGTTTTACTTTTAATAAACAAAAATATGTTTACATCCTATAGTAGGATTAGTGCATGTATTAAATGTCTATTTTTTCTATTGTCTTCTAATGCACTCTAAAACCGCCATTTTATATTTAACTTTATTGCCCTGTGCTATTCCATTATAGAGTTTTTTAGTGTATAAAAAAGTATGCAAAGGGACTAATTTATAAGCTGTACATATACATGTAGATGTAATGTATAACACACTAACCAATAAGTTTAGAGCTCATCTTTCTATTTTTATAATCAGGCAGGTCTAACCATTGGTTCAGATTGCTGGTCATTGAATGGTCCATCAACCAAGGATACTCTGTTTATTGAAAAATTTTTAAATCAGTATTACGTATAAAACTTGACCGACATCTACTATAAGAAACACTTTAGACCAGGGAAGGCAACAATACTGCTCACATGCCAAAATTGCACTGCAGAAAAATTTCCTGGCACACCAAAAATATAAAATATATATAAAAAAGAAAGATAGTTGATATTAAAGTGACACTAGAAATAGCAAAGAAGAAGCAAGGTTCATTAAAATCTAGAGAAAATAGGGCTGAGTCATATTAGGCCTGGTTATAATTAACCATGCCAGTAGTTACATACTATTAAGACAAAAACTGATACATGTATGCACTTTATAACTGTAATAAACTACTCCAGAGTTGAAGTGATAAGTATGAATTCTATAAGATCTCTATTGTCTACAAGACAGAAATAAATTTTCTCACAAGTTTTAACAAAAAACTATTCGATTAAATGAAATCCATGAGTTCTATACTGTTTTATTTTGAAAGTGGCATATGCAAAATTTTCTAAATAAAAGCGATCATAATTCTTATTTATAAACAGAGAATATAAAAGGTTCATTTTTAAAATGTTCACAGAATAGAGTTTTCAAAACAATGGTTAGAGAAAATAAAAAGTAAAATAGTTCAAATGTGATCTGGTCACTGTTAGACTAACCTATGCAGGAGCCTTTTGGAAATCCCAGCTGAACTATAAATTGGCCCAACAACAAAACAGCTAAAATGATTTTGTACAGAGGCCAAACTCTGGCTATATTACGCCTAGACAAAATCATCAGCACAGCCACCAGTAAAATGTAAACAACAGCAATGCTGTCTAAACGAATGCTTACTGTTACAGCTGTCATGATGAAACAACACTGTCAATATAAAAGTTTGTAAGCTATTAGCAACAACGGAATACAATTTCTAATATTCTATTTATTTTTCTAGAAACTAAGGCCTGTATTTATAATTAAAAAAATAAAGGAACAAGCTGTAAGAAAAAAAAAATGTAATAATACTGCAAAATAAATTACTTCCATTAAAATACAAAACTAAAAAGAAGCACTGTTAATTTAAACTATTGGCACTCAATAAAAGTTTATAGTCAGCTGATATACATACCTCCAGACCAAACTTGTAAAAAAAGTAGTTTGCAAAGAATTTTAAGCATTTCACTATTCCTTTATCAGCGTCTGGTCTAGTGATAGCAATGAATATTATACCAGTTTGTGGCTTTTGCACACTAGGTTTGTTGTAATATTGCCTTTGATGGTAACGGATAATACTCTCAAATGCTACCAGTACAAAGATCAATATATAAAGCTGAAATGATGAAAAAATAAAACAAAAATATGTACTAAAGGTATGAGAAAAAATAAAAGTACTTGTAAAAGAATATTCAGAATTTTTTCAACATAATACACACCCGACTGTAATAGGCCAATGATATATTTTTGTTTCGAATCTTTTCTAAACCAAACCACTCAGCATTGTCAACTTCTGTAGAGTTGATATGTGTTGCATTGGGATTTGTTGAGTTCTGAAGAAATAACAGTAAATACATTATTTTTATTGTCTATGGAAATACTTTTTTTTTTGTTTAGGCTTTATATTTAATGAATTACCTAATTTATATACCATTTTTTCAGTCAATAAGATGCACTTTTCCCCCCTTAGAGAGGGTGTGTCGAATAGTTAGAATGTTGTTCAGCAAGTTTTTTCCGTTTGTTTTCCTACTGTAAAAACTGGGTGCGTCTTATGGTCATGTGCATCTTACACTCCAAAATATTGTGCTAATTCTAGCAATAAAACATTCACAAAACTGTATTCTTCCAAAGTAATTTTACTTGTAAATTGAAATTTTTCAATGGACCAGGAATTTTATATAACATAACTTTCTTAATGTATTAAGACGAAACACACCTTTTCATGACCCATGTAAAGAAAGAAAAAAAAAATAAAATAGAAAATTATTTATATTTTGGCGACTAACTAATGAATGCCTATTTTTGGAGGGATTTATCAAGTATAATACCATAGTTCCGCTTAATTAACTGTGTAATATGTTTAAAAGAAGTGGATGAATTAGACTTACTGCACAACTTGTTCTCCAATTTTTGGCTTCAACAAGGTTCAATTGGAAAATCATTTTGGCCAGAATGATTATAACTGTCCAAAGCTGAATCAAGTGGGACAGAAGCAAATGGGCTCCAGATAAAGGCATCAACAATGCCAGGAAGAGTACATATATCACAGTCAAGGCAGACACCTGTAAATACAAGGCAATTTCAATTATCATCCTTTCATTTTTAAGCCATCTGCATAGTTTTTCTTTAATAGTGAATTTGAAAATTGTCAAAATAAACATGTAAATCACATTCAGTAAAACAATTCAGTGATATATATACATTTAACCCTCACTACATGACAATTTGAATTTTAGAACTTCGCTCTATCGCAGTTTGTACAGACCATATAAATGTACAATGACTTTTTAAAAATCTTAACATCTAATTTATCTTACTTTCTCTTTTGTCTAATATATTGGACAAAGCAAGTGTACTGGTGGCTATATTCCATGTCTAGAAGGCTATCACTGTATAATGTTGAAAACTATAACTACAAAAATAATACATCTATAAATTTTAATCCTATCTTTGCCTGATTCAATGTCATAAATGTGGTTTTGAGTGTATATTTATATATATAGATAATGATTAGATAATGTGAACTAGATTTATATGACTTTTTGTATATTTGTTACTAGTGAGCAATGAAGTATAATGATGGTGAGATGGTAGTTATTGACATTAAAGTTGTTTTTTCATTATTTTTATCCTATCTTTTTTTAAACTTATAGAAGGAAAAATAACTCTTCGCTATTTACCTCCTCAACTGCAACAATAAGAACAATAAGGCTTATGAGTTTGAAAATATGAATTTCTCCAAGTCTCCACAATTTAACAGTTAATTTCTGCCATAAGTTCAGTGCCTTGAGAATAATCTTCTTGACCCAGTTTCTTGTGCTGGGTTCTATAAAAGACATAAGAATATTTTAAATAGTTAAAACAGTACATTAAACGAATTGAAAATATTCTCCAATGTATTTTTAAAAGTGCACATTCAATGAAGCATAACATTAAAAAGATGATCTATGACAGTAACATAAAGTTATCCCTACTGGATGGCTGGTGAGATCCAGAAGAATTGTTGTCATTATCATTGCCTTCTTCATCTTCTGTCATATTCTGTGCGAGTCTCTCATCATCACATTGATTCAAGTTGATGTTTCCTGAACCACTCCTGTTCATTTGGAATACAAATCAAATGTACAAAAATGTTATTCTAAGAACAAAGGAAAACAAAATACACACCAGAAAAAAAAAAAAGATGATTAACTTTAGTTAATAATAAAATAAAGCCAATTCTCTTAAAAACTGACAAAGGAAAAGTGAACTCTAATATAGATTAGCAACAAATTACCTCAAAACAACTGTGTTTACTATGAAAAAAATAAATTTAAAAGGAAAATTAAATAGTATAAACTAAACAGCACAAGAAAAAAAAATGAAACTTAAATGTTCAAGACAAAAACCCACTTGTATCGATCCATGGCGCTCAGTTTTAGAAATGGGGCATGAAAGTAACGTAGCTGCAGAATGACAATAACAAGGAAACTGGTGGGTGTTAATAATTTCACAAAAAGTCCAGTTGTATCATATCTTTCAAGTCCTATATCTTTCAATCTAAAAAGAAAAAAAAACAACAATTAAAATTATGAATAATTATGAAGACATACTTTACATAATGTCTCAAAGAGATTAAAAAAAATTAAATCAAATCAAAAAACAAGAATCATATTTTAATGGCTTACAAATTATCATCAAATCCAGTAAAGTTGGTCCAATAAGTGTGGAACTGTTCAAATTGATAGGTGTAGATCAGGATGAGAACAAAGATGGAGTAGATGATAACAATCCACCAGAAGGCAAAATTGATACTTCTCCACAGGGTAAAATTAAACTAATAAAAAAAAATATAATTAAAAAAAAAACTCATTTGTTCATTGACAGACATTCAATGTGAACAAATTTATGAATTTAAGATATCCAAGCCAGTTTTATAAACATTTTACAGTTGGGAACGCTAAGAATGTCGCATTCATTTATCATTTTTATTTTGATAGGATAGGCAGCCAAAAAATAAACAATATACTTAAATTGCTTTCTTTTTTGATAAAAAGATTATTATTGGTGTAATTAGTTGTTCTCTTCCCCTTAACCAATTCTGCCAACTCTAACATGTTTATAAAACAGGCTTGGATATCTTAACAACAATTCTTGGCAGCTTTAGTATAATCAAGCAAACTTCTTTTTTATTTTTGATAATAGCTTCAGGTAAATTTACTTCTTAAAAATGTAAGACAGATTTATTTATGGTCATCTTCTGTCTGAAAAATTCTTTATGCTAAAGAAATGTATACAAATAATGAAGGCATCATACCTGGAAGACAAGAACAAATAATAAAAACAAAATCATATATATGATCCTGTAGATTACAACATCCTGTAAGGAGATGACTGCCATCATGATTGCACAGAATAGGATCCAGTACTTGCACAGTATTACCCAAAAGAAACCACCTGCAGAAATGATGATTGAAAGATTATTATTTATAATTAATGACATTAAAAGCTCATTGCTCTTCATCCAAAATCATTTTGACAGAAGAAAAGAAATGTATGGGGAACAAAAAACAACAAATATGAATACAGCAATTACTACAAAGAATATATACATATATATATTACACAATCACACACAAATTAAAATCTACATGCATTTTCTATAATATTACACAACATTTAGCACTGTGCATAGTAAGTGAACTTAATTTATATGAAGGCCATGCAAAACTGGGGCTCAAATTTTTTTATCATGATTGCTCTTTACTTGCAGTCCAACAAACAGTTGTTTTTTTTTATTTTAAACATACAATTTAAGGTGATTGACTTACATTTAAACTTAAAAAAGAAATTCAATTCTTTTAACAATTGACATAGGAAAAAGTGAACTCTACTTCATTTTCCATTGAAAGAGAAACCTAGCAGCAATAAGCAACAAATTGAGTGAAGTTAGTGAAATAAGAAACAAAAAATTTATGGAAAATCAAGTTGACTTATATTGCTTGCTTAACTTGACTGAAGAAAATGCAAAAAAGTAAATGTTATGGCTAGTATTCTATACAAAAAAATGTATGAAAGTAAGTGGATAATTTTTTTGCAATTAGATACAGACTTTGATGCCATTCAATAAAAAATACTTAAACTTCTTTTTCCTAATGAAATTGTGCAATCAGGAAGTGTTATAAACAAATCTTACACTACCTTCAGAATCAAGTCTTTATAAGAAATGGCCTTTCCACTAAATAACTGAAGAAGATCA
This sequence comes from Bulinus truncatus, assembly GCA_021962125.1. NCBI lineage: Eukaryota > Metazoa > Mollusca > Gastropoda > Planorbidae > Bulinus > Bulinus truncatus. The sequence goes on from JAGDYQ010000164.1 coordinate 65,960, forward strand.
GCAGAGACAAAGGGGACTGCTGTCATGGAAACAGCTCACACTGAATATTGCAATTTACAATCTGAATAAAGGTGCATGAGACAAGTTTTCTAGAGAATCAGGTAAGCATTGCAATATTGGGATAACTCACTCTGTGACATAAAAGCCATTGTCAGCAGGCTAAGGCAATCCTTGAAATCTTAACACTGCTAATTTTTTTTTTTTATAGAACACTAACTTGGTTTATATCTATGAACTCCTAGCAAAAAAAAAGGGCCTTATATTGACCACTATATGCTAATTAAAAAATATATATAAAGAATAGTATAAGTCATTAAAAATACACTATAGGGATGTAATTCGGCTAAGTATTCTCCTACCTAGGAATACCATTGTCTTGCTGTCACGCATACGTCCATGGAAATCCAACGGAACTGAAGACGTGGTTAAAAAATATAAAAGAAAATAAAGCAAAAAAGACAATAGCAATACAACACAGCTAACAAGACATTTACTGGCTAATTATGCATATAAGGTAATTGTTATATGTCGAGCATGTTATTGAATTAGGTAAGAATTAAACATTAAGCATATACACAAGCAATGTGTACTCAAAAAAAAAAAAAAAATTCATCATTTTAAAAATATTCTGAGTAAAAAGCTTACTGCTCTGTCATTGCATTATGCACAAGACACAACTAAAAAGTGATCACTAAATAAATGGGTTTAACTCAAAATGCATACCATTAATTAGGAATGGCTATTTAAAGGGGTTTATTTGATTTATTAGTTAGAAAAAGGTGAATACAAAAATTTCAGCTAATAGTACTAGGTTGCAATTTTTAATTGATCATTTTAGTGATTTTAAACAAATGAATAAAATCTAACTTAGCAGAGATTTTTAGTTTAATTTAAAAGATCATACTAAGAATAAACATTTTAAATTATTTGTAAACAATCAAAGATCATTTTACAAATTTATATTTAAAAATATTCTAATGATAGGAAAAAAATTATTAAAAGCAAGCTAATCAAATCATGCCAAACATAAAACAATGTAGTTAAGATATTTTGTTACTTAATGAAAAATGGAATAAAACAAAAAGAAAAATCTAAATCTGTTTCAGAAAGTCAATAATGGAAAAAAAATTATGAGAAAATGGACTAGAAAAGATTAAATAAAACTAACTTTAAAATGCAGAGAAAAACTTAAGACTGTACATTTTTACATACACTGGTATATTTTAACAGATTCATTTAAGATGTCAAATTGATTATAGAAAATATGAAAAAAAAATGGTGGGAACATGTGTCTTCAAACAGATTTTTAATAAAATTAAAAGATAAAGTTTAAAAGATGTAGAGATGGCAGATTAAATTGATTAAACCGACATTGTCTGGAAAATAGTTTCTGATCAGCTTTAATTAAGGCATAACACTGGATAAAAAAATGTTTTACTCCTTCCCAGGGGAGAAAAATTTACTGAAAAGTTAAATCATAATTGTCTTTACAAAAAAATTTCACAAGATTCCAATGAGTGAATTTAAAAAAAAAATTAATTTACTATAATATTAAAATTAATAATTTTATATATGAAAGTAAAAAATAGGAAACAGGGGACAGGAAAATATCAATTAGACCTAATCAATTTCCTTCACCAAATTAAATCATTGAATAAAAAAAAAATTCATTTTATTATTATCAGATGACATCCAACTTTGTAACAGCAATGAAAACATCACAGCATGATTAACACTGGTGATTAGTGACATCAAGTTTAAAAGAAAGGGAAAGGAATCATTTCAAATGATCAACGAGTATTAGTACCAAACATGTTGTTTGAGTTTTGGGAAGACAATAATTCTGCTCAGGCTGCTCAAATGGTTTGAGATATTTAAAAAATGATGATCTGAAACTGAAAAATAAATCTACAGGTTTTTTTTTTTATAAAACTGTAACAATGGAAAAAAAAGGGAATCCAGTGTATTAAGTCTAATTGCAAAAAGAGCTAGAAACAGGCACAGACAAAGGTAGGTATGGAAACCATAGAATTTGCATACAATAATGTATTGTTGCCTTATAGCATAAATTTGGTGAAATACTTTAATATTTTTTCAAGCTGGAGAAAACAAAAGCTGAGAACAAGTACTGTACAAAGAAAACAATAGTTGAGAACAAGTACTGTAGAAAGAAAACTAGACAGTAAACCTTACACAATAAATGTCAGACTTAGGCCAAATGAAGTACTGTATCTTTCATTTACCAAATTGGTGGACTAAGTGTCTTCCAAAAAAGAATTAAGAAATAAATTATTAAGATTTGTGCAAAAGAATAAAAAGTTTGATTCCTACAATGAATAAACTATGTCAAGACTTTCTCCAAAGAGAAAAACTATTAGAGGAAAACAATACTTTTTTTTTATGCTGGCCAGAAATCATCTGACATGATTTTGTATAAACAAAGTGAACAAGTTTCTCAAGAGACACTACTAAAGATAAACTATTTGGGATTATTTACCTTCACCAAACAACTACATTTTCCAACTAATGTAAATTAAAAAAAAAAACTTTTCATTAAAGAAATTTGAATTTATTAACACTGGGGATGGGAAAAATATAGTAAATGGAGGGCAGCAAATCTTATTACCTTGAGTGTTAAAATCTTCTAGTTATTCAGCAAAAATGTAAAAAAAAATTAAAATACAGATGATATTAAAGCAATGTTGATTTGCTTTTACCCTTTCATAATATAACTCTACATGGAAAGAGAACTAAAATTACAACTACTGACAAATGACGGTGAAATCTTTCTTTAAGCTGATGATATAGAAAAGATATTTTCAGTAAATTTGTAATATTTTTCTAAAACATAATGATTATTAAATAGGAAAATATTGATATAAATAATGAATGTATATTAAGGAAAAATTGTATTAATGTATAAAAATATGTAATTATCAAGTTTTTTTTTTTAATTGTCACCCCGAGAAAAAATATTTTAAAAAACATCATATGAGATGATGCAGTAAATGGGGTGATAACTTTTAATAAACTAATGATTATATTGTTATAAACATGTAATTTGATATATTTATTATTTAATTGAATGATTAGTGATTTTCAAATTTTAATTTAGACAAATCAGTTGCGTTGGTTTTAGAGGGTTTCATGTGTAATCAAAGATCTTATAAAAAAAAAGAGTACATTTTACACAACTATGTAAAGTGATAGCTCATAAGCAATAACTTCAAACAGGCATACAAAATAAAAATAACTGGTCTCATGCTAGTTCAACAGTAAAGTAATTTTTTTAAATTACTATATTGTAAAGTTTATAAAAATTTCAAAACAATTAATGTGATCAATTTATTATTTTAAAATATTAATATATCAGTAATAAAATTAAAAAGAAATTTTCGGCACAATTAATATGCCAAGATTTTCAATGCTGAATTTTGTTATAGATTCCAGCTGCACCAGTTACTGACATAATATCAATCAATTTATGTATGATATGCCGAGACAACCACATCGACAGTAATCTGTGTAGACTTACGAAAATTTTCCAGTATTGAAGTTCGAGGAGCAGCACGATGTTCCAGGGTGATTCCTTCTTGTGACTGGGGACATCTCTCACTAATGAATTGCCTCAAAGTCAACACCATAAAGAAAGTATAGAAGCACTGGAGATGAGATATAAAAAAATTGTAGAAGCAAGCTCAAAGCTTAAGATCAAACGGAAAAAAAAAAATGCCCAGACATCTATTAAATACAGGGAGGGATGGCAATGTGACAGTTCACACCCCAATGAATGTCAGGACTTGTCTTGGTAAATGTCCTTAATTACAACCATCTTAAAAATGATTACCTGAAATGAAGAAGCCTGGAAAGAGTTCCAATATGGGATAGGAGAAATAACTCATTTCTTTTTTTATTTTGTGACTATGCCTAATTAACCAGTGGACAAAAATTTAAAGAAAGTAAAGAATGCGGGACGAGTTACACAATCCTATAAAATGTTGTGGTTACTTCACAAATTGGCATAAGTGTACAGGATTTAATGCAGTTTGTTGAAAGGGCAGTTTTACCACAAATTTGATCAAACTTCGATTTATCAATAAATTAATATGACTTTTTTTTTTCTATTTTTCGAAATTTCACCAAAACTTTTTTTAGATGCCATAACAACAGACCACAAGATGTCCAGCCCAATTATGTTTTGTTGCAAGGCTCATTCTGTTTCAAAGATTTTGATGTAAATACATGCAGTAATCTTTCAAAGCCATTATGTTACTTTAGAAGGAAAAATGCGATAGCCAAAAAAATTATAAAAATCTTGAGATTAAGAGTTAAAAATGAGACAAGGTACATACATTTTATAACATATTTGTAGTCATTTCAAAATTGACATAAACAACACTTAATAGACCCCCACTTTACAAAAATTTTGTTGCCTATGTTTTCAAGAACCAGAAATTAAAGAAAGGATAAAAAATACAATGAATCACTTTCATCCATTTCCACTGAATAACCATACAGTTTTTAACAACGAAAATTTTGATGAAACCAGACCAACGAAGCCAAATTGCAAAAGGAGCTGAAAACAGATAGACATGAAACCCTCAGAAATGTCCCATTTACATGCAATAAGGTGTTGCTACCTTTTCAGTGAATTTAATTCCGTATTTTTCTAACTGGAACTAACAAGTATTTTTAATGAAAACTAAAATAATTTATTAATCAAAACCCACCAGATTTGTTATCAATGGACTGGTTATGTGATTCCCATCGCTATCGACCTTCAATCCTAACGTGATCTAATATTCTAGCATTTAAATCATTGTAATTGGATGACTCTTGTTTCTTTCAGACAAAATTATTAGTTAAGTTTTTTAAAAAAAAATCAAATGATAAGGAAACCTGAAGTGCTATGTTCAGCCCTGGATCAGTGAACCGCTTCAATCCTATTTCATCTAGCTTGTAGCTGCCAGCATCTTTAGGGAGTTCCTTGTCAAGGTTCATGCCGAAAACGTATTGAGCCAAAAGTAATAGCTCAGCGTAGACGAGGACAAAAGGCGATGACCTCAGGCACCATGTTCTTGAGTTAGGTAACATCCAAAGAAGGCAGGCGGTCAACAGAAAAACAAATGTCAACCAGGAATGGTAAGTGATACTCCAAGCCTAAAGTAAATTTTTTCAAAAAGAATTAAGGTAACACATTACAACTCATTCCACAGAAAATGTTTCTGCCCAAAGTATTTTTAAGTATTATTTATTCAGAGTCACAGGTTTGATCCTCTGTGAGAACCAAGGGAAATTACTGGGTGAAATATGGTGTCTCCAAGTTTACCCAGCTTTAAATGGGTACCTGACATTAGTTAGGCAGCAGGGCATTGTGCTAACCACACAATCCCTTCATATACCATGGTTACAAAAAAGATGGGCTTTAGGGCTAAGGGAACTTTACTTTTATTCATTTTATGAACTTCTGTAGACTAAATATCAGTTAATGAGTATGAATAACATAGGTATCAGTACACAATGATTATCACTAGCTGGTAAATAATTCACATACTTATTCATATTAAACTAAATAATGTATACACGATCTTACCATCAGAGCTATCAGGGACAAAACGTAACTCTGCTTCATGATGAGGTAAAGAACGGACATCAAGGGCCTGCGTTTATTTTTGTCATCCTCTGACATGAGAGATGTTTTTTTAATGTCTTGTTCATTTGTTTCAGCAATACCTCCATATCTCCCTCCAAGTGGCTCTTCATTCTCCACAAGACGCTGGTTATAAGCAAAACAGATAATATTTTATAATGACTAAGAATGCTGCAAAAAAAGAATAAATGTGTGAGAATAAAATAATAAGACAAATTCTTCTAAACTTTTTATATTAATCAACTTAGAAAAAAAAAAGAAAAGGAGAATTTGCTGAAATTTCAGTATTTCAACAATCCTTATAGTGTACAACTGTATATTATTTTTTATCTAAATTAGTTATTTCAAAGGAATACACAAGTACAGAAGAGTATAATTAGTTATATTTGCAGGAATGATCAGAAAGTATATTACATTTAAGAGCATTTTAGGGGAACATACTGCGAATGAACCATGCAGCATTAAACAAAAAGCATGGGGAAAAAACCAGACAAAAAAATTTTTAATACCCATACTTATACATTTTCATTATTGAAAGCCAACAATGATTGTTTTTATGTACTTAGTTTTGAAAAAAAAAAATACCAACTATATTTTAGCATTAATTTTACAAAGACAGAGAGAATATTTAGGAAAGATTTATCAATATCCAATTTATTTCACTAGTATTTCGATACCTATTCCTTGATTTACAAGGACAATATATTAAGAGACCTAATCAGTAATCAGCACCATGCAGACTCAAGTTCATTGTCCACATCTATTAATAATCCAACATATCAAGTAGGTTGCACACTAAGTGAAAAGTGGGCAGAGTAAACATGCTTTCAATACAGTCATAGAAACAATTAAGGATGCACTTATAGCTATTGCAGCATTTAGGTCTGAAGGAATCAACTCTGGATTTTTATTTTGCTTCCATTTCTTCAAAATATTTATAATTCAAAATAAACATTGCAATAAACATAATTTCTATTTACTTTGCTCACATTTTCATTCAATTGAATTTCCAAACTTATTAAGCTACATTAATTATAATTATGGTTTCAAAATAAACAGACTAGTCCTTTTTTGACTTCTTTCTGATTATGATAAAAATAATTTATAAAAAAATATGCAATGGAGGTTCAGGTACATAAGAGAATTACTATGGATGCATCCCACCAATTGTTTTTTTTTTTAACCTTTGAAGATTATATTAAGATTGCCTGCTTTGAACAATAATAAAAAATATCCCCCTAGAAAATGTAAAATACATGTAACGAATGTTCCCACTTGATTCAATATGACCATTTCATCATTTTAAAGAGAGCAAAATAATGATATTTAAACTCACAGAAAGTTTAAGGAAAATCTTTTTAAAACAGATATCACTTGAAGGGTTCACAGAAAGACATATTTTGACAAGCAACAGAACGGACAAAAAAATTCTGCTTTTATCCTGACTTGTGATAATCAAGCATAATGCTAGCACCCCAGGATTGCCAATAAAAATCATGCAAATAATGTGCACTAAACCCCACTTATGTCCACCTATACATGAAGTGTTGGCTAACACGACTTAAATTAACGGGTGTACTTTTTGAAACAAAGCCACAATTAAATAATTTTTACTGTGAACTTTTTTCCAAAGCTAATTCCTATTTCTGAAAACTTTTTAAAATTTACAAATAAATCATTTGCATTAATAAATCTGCACTAAATGACAAACATTGACTGACATGTATAACTTTGTGGATAATGATTGGAATATATGACCTGACCTCTCGTAAAGCTTGATACTTTCATCTACAATGAATACATTTTAACAACTATTCTTAAAAGCATAATGAAAAAATCTATACACCTGTTGGTCAAAACTATAAACATTTTGACGTTTACTAAATTTTTTTTATCAAAAGCTATTATCTAAGGAAATTCAAGCATGTATTACTATGTATTAGTACAGGTTTTACACACGAATAAGTTGACAGCATGCAAATGATAACATAAATATGTATGAATACTCAGAAAATAATTGAATGAGATATATATGAACTAACAAAAAGATATTTTTTCTAAAACATGTTGAATAAATATTTTTTAAAATAAAAATTAATAATTTGAAGATCAATATTCACATATTACTTTCTCCTGTCATTCAGTACTGTTTTAAGAATTGATTCAGTAAACAATTAAGAATATAGCTAAATATCCCACAAGAGGGGAGTTATGACAAAAGTGTGTAAGAGAGCAAGTTTTCATATATGACTGTTATTCAAATGCAACAAACATGCTATAAAGGAAAAAATAAATAAAATGTGTTATATTATACATGACTGAATGCAGCAACAGAGACTGAAAAAAACAAAAATTAATGGGGCCATTTGAACTCATAGATAAGGAGCTCTCCAATTATGGTTCGTATAATTGAACATTACAAATTAATCAAGTCAACCGAAGAAGTAGATTTTGCTGAAAGGATAATTATCAAGGGAGGTATCAAAACAAAACATTAAGATTAGTGCAGCACGTGGTCACACACATTCCAATTGTAAGTAAAAAAAAAATGACAACAAACAGAAGAAAAAAAAACAAGCTGTTAACAGGTTAATGCTAAGCATGACTTAATATGGTGTGATGTTCACCTCCGGAGTAGAAGGGCGACCAGGCTGTGAAAGTAACGATGTAAATATTTAAATTTAAACAAAAAAATTAATTTTAGATACTGGTAATTCGATGCAGTTAAATCAGAGGTCTGCAAAATTCAACCCTTCCCATAACCCTAAAATGAAGGAATTCTGAAACTTTTTACCCCAAAGTATTTTTTTGCGCCTCCATTATCTCTAAGCGTTTTAGAAAGTTTTATAATTGACTGTTGATGAACTCATTACCTGCAGTAATTCAATTTGTTACCCATTTGTAGCTCATTTGCAGATCCACTGAGTTTAATTAAAAAGTTCTTGCATATTCTAACTACAGAGAAAATCACAACAACAAAAGAAAAGAATGTTTTGTTCCTTTATGGTAGAATTTTAAAAAATTTAATACTGTAACCCAGTGGTCCCCAACCTTTTTCTCGCCTTGGACCAGTCAACATTTGATAATTTCACAGCGGCCCACTCGGAGGGAGGGGCGATGATTATTTATATTTTAGATTGTTTTGATTTACAATGCCACTGCCGCTTAGCTCCAGTTTAACCTCTTGTCCATGGAAAGTTGCTCAATCCTGAGAGAAATACACCACAGTAAATAAAAGGAAATAATTTAATGTTTCTTGGGCGGCCCATACCATTTGATCCACGGACTGGCACAGGTCTGTGGCCCGGGGGTTGGGGACCACTGCTGTAACCTATACAATCTTAAAACAAAATAAAATATTTATATACACTACTAACACTAGTGATAAATTGAACAAGATGCTAACATTTCTGATAAATTAAATATGCTGATGCCATGCTCTAAAATACATTAATAGAGTTTACTTTCATACCAGTGACCCATCAAAGTTAGAAACAAATATTTAAAAAGTCCACTTTAAAAAAAAATGACTTACCTGATTTTTAACAATTAAATCACTAACTTACAGCATAATCAATAAAACTTGTCAGTATAACCAAAGCGAAAGAACTTGACACAAGCTAAATAGTGTGGACATGCTGAACAGGTATCAAAAATGCAGAACAAAGTAAAAAATAATCACAATAAAGCTAGCTATAAATTTCCCATTTTCATAAATCGAAAAAAAAACGTCATGCTTTTACTTTCAGTTTGATATTGTAGTAAATGTCCTTCTGCCTATGGTCGGTTAATTAACGAAAATCATTTAGAGAAAATCTGATTTTACTCAGGTGTCTGTTTTTTATTTTTCTTAAAAAAAAAAGATCATATTATAATCAATTATAATTGATTTAAAAGAAATAAATAGTTCAATAAATAAATTAGTTTAAGTATACATGTATATTCATATACAATTAAGCTTTAAAAAAAATGATTTTATTATAATCAATTATAATTGATTTTTCTGAAATAAATAGTTCAATAAACAAATTTGTTTAAATATAAATTCATATACATATAAGCTAAATATATTAAGTGCACCCTAAAAATGTTTTTAGTGTAACCTACATCCCTATACTAATGATAAGCTTAAAAAAGCAACTACAGCCAACAACGCAACACTCAATTAAATGAATAAAAATAAATAATAGCAATAAAAAACAACTACTAAACAAAGAAACAAACAAATTTTAGTGACCAGTATTTGAAATTAAATAAAAAAATTTGCCATAGAGCTATTCTTTCGATGTAGAAGTTCATATACACTTTATCAACAGAATCATCTAAAAGCTCAGCAATAAACAAGTACAACTGTTTCAAGGAAAACTTTGCAATAAAATGATTAGTTTGAAATTTCACAGGTCATCTCACAAAGTGTAAAAATTAAACAGATGACCATAAAATCAAAGCCAACATGAATACTAGTATACAACTACCTTCAGAAGAGACACTTTATGCATCTATCAATAATAAAGTAAAATAATTGAAAGGACAATTTTAAGAACACTTAATTTAAATAACTAATGAATAAAAATAAATTGAACAGATAATTCTGAAATTCATAAACTTTTGTAAGGGGAAAAAATATCATTTATACATCCACTTTACCCATCTTGGCCACATGAAGTTACATCATAAGCTACACTAATATTTGGTTTTGGTTTACAATGTCAGCTCTTAAATGAACTATTTTCTAAATCAATGAGACATAAATATGATTGTTCATTTTAGCTTTTTAAATAAGACTTGTTGGATTTATAAAAAAAAAGCTGCTTTGGATTACTGAAAATAGAGTTTATTATTGTTCATTAGTTCTAACAAGATATCTAATGTAGATTTTTACTATTTTTCTTTGACTGATTACGATGGCATTTCCAAGCTGCTTTTCTATTCTCATGATTATGATACACATTGCAAGGAGGGAGTAAAATCTTTGTGAAGTTTTTAACAGAAGTGTGAATTGTGTATGTTGACTTAAAAGATACTGATGTATAGAGACAGTTTCAATATCTTAACTATACAGACTATAAATTCTACTGTTCAAATTATGTAATGATATGTAATGAACAGCTATAATACAATATTACCATAAGAATTATTATGGGGGAATAAGTATTTCTATAATAATAAAGCTATTTTTGTCAAATAATTACTAAAAAATGACAGACTATTGTAGCAACTACTAAACAACTCAAGTGTGTAAGAAAAGTGAGCAAAAAGCTTACACGTTTAAACTGATGAATAAATTTCAATAAAAATGTTAGTGAAAATAAAATCACTTTGTAGCCCACTGACTACACACATTTTTTACAGGAACGAAAAAAATTTGTTACACAGAAGCAATGGTTTCTACAAGGAACTTTTAATTAGCAAAGACTAATTTTAAAGTGGCAAGGAGTAAACTTGATGGCTGTTTAAAAAAAATATTAATTCTAGAGAAATAGTAAAGAGATACATCCATGTATAAAGTGAGTTTAGTATTACAACCAATCAACAAATACAAAGATTAAATTTGTTTTAGTTCAGGGTAGATCCAGAAAAATGTTAATCCTTGTTAAGTATTTCAAAAGAAAGTTCATTTACAGTTCATGTAAGTAGAAGGTGTTAATTACCGTGGACTAAAATTATGACATTGAAGCAAAAAAAAAAAAATGTTAAAAGAAACAACAAAGGAAAATTCGACAAATTAAAAAGAATAAGCACTAATTACAACAACAACAACAACTAGCCTTTTTTTTCAACAGAGAATATTTATATATGTGTGCAGTTTAAAAAAAAAAAAACCCAACTTCAAATGTTTTTTTAAATGAAGCTAATAAAACTGTGATTCATAACACAACAATGAAAAATCTGGCAAGACAGATAAAATAAAAGAAAAGTGTCAGTTAAGCTCATCAACCTCACCTCATCTTCACCAGGGTCCGTGTCTCCGTTGAATGATCCTGAGAACACCATACTACCTGTCTGCATGTTATGAGAATAAGGTAAAAATATTTTCTTTTAAAATCATAATGAAGTTTTTTTTTTTTTTTTACATCCAAATCTGAGTAAATGCAAGAAAAAAATGAGACCATTATTTTTTCTGTCAGCGTGTCAATCTTCAGAAACTTTTGAGTAAGATGAAAATATAATATTTTTTTAATGAAATACAGCAAAAATACTAATAATAATAAAAAAACGAAGAAATGAATTTAGATCTATTCTATTCAATTTTTTGTATGAACTCTCAAAGTCTTAGCAACCCAGCAGTCTTTGTGCTTATATGTAGTCTTTTAAAGTTTTGTAAATAATCATCTATCTAACAATTTAATGGGTGTAATAAATAAATCATAGTTTTTAACCAATCAGTAAATGATTTGCATAATTAAGCTTTTCTTTGTTGAAATATTAAAAACTTGAAACACTGTACACAAGAATTATTACCAGGTTATAAATACACCATGCTGTAAACAAAAACAGCAACTTTCAAAGCAGAAACTGATTAGTGTAAAATATATCTGTAGTCAAACAACATGCCTGAAGCCAGTAATAAACTGTTATAAGGTGAAAAAATTACAATTCGGCATGCTGTTTTTTTTAAAATGTAATGTAATTAAAAACCTGGATGTAATAAAGCAATATACATATAAGCAACTATGAAATTTTTAATTTTTTTAATTGAAAACAGCCTGAGGTTTCAAGTTGCTTTTATATTCTCATGATTATAATACACATTGCAGGGAGGGAGTAAAAAAATTCAGAATCATGGACGACTGACAGAATCCAGCAAATTTCTAATTTAACTTGGAGAAGCTTCGAGTCCAAACTGTTTTTAGAATCATAAAAGCATTATGAATTATTCATTAAGACTAGAAATAATATATAAAGAAATCTCAGCAGAAGTCTAATCATCTAGGCAAATGAACTAGAGGAGAATTTTTTCTACAGGATTTTTTTAGGCTAATCATGAGAGACCAATTTAACCTGTAAACTTTTGATTTCACCTAGAAACATTTCTTAAGCTCAAAGACTATATTCCACAACTGTTGTTTAAATAGATAACAAGCGTGGTGTTATGATTCTTCATATTGTTACCAAATGGTAATAAAAAAAAAAAGATATGTTTAAATATTTTCACGAATGAGATATAAGGTGATCTCTAGCAGTGGTAATGACTATAAAAAAAAAGACAGATAATTCAGTGCATGATGGTTGATATTCAGACAATAGCTACACATAAAAAAAGCCATTATAAAACTATACCATGAATCAAACCTTTAAGAAAATGAAGTCACTGTCAGTCAAAAAGCTGCCTTCATTGAGGCTACCAGTGAAATGAAAAAAAAACTATGATAATGATGAAAAATTATTTTTGAAAAAAATGTATGTTTCATGTAAAAGTAATCTATGATGATTAAACACTTGTGAAGAGAACGTCAACACATACAACTGATCATTAGAACATTATCTGTAATGAGCTTGGGATTTTATAACAGAGCAAATTTTATAACCATTCTTATGTTTGATGATGGCATCACAACATTCAAATAAATTTTTCTGTATTATTATGGGATCAGGAGTAGTCTCTCTTTTTTTACTTCAAAATTGTTTTGTGTATAAAAAATATTCCACATGTTAGTGTGAGTATCTACTAGTAATGTAATAAAAAAAGAGGTTAAGATGGCAAGCAATAACTGTTTAGAAGTATACATTTTTGTATGTAAAGTACTAAGTTTCATTGAGTCAGGTTTATTATCAGTGTGACCTAAAGGGAACAGATATAGTGGAGAAAAAAATTCATTCTCAGTACTCTACCTCGCTGTCTATACAGCGCTTCGGCTCATCCCACTGTGGATAGTTTTAAAATGTGTTACACTCTGGGACAGTTTTAGTTTCTTCAAACATTTTTCTTCTATAATAGAATCCAGGTAGCTCTTCATAATTGGTATTTACTAATTTAATAATAGTATGATTAATTCGGAATAGGAAAAATTGCAAACTTCATGCACACATCAAAATGTCATCCTACATCCAAGGAAATGGACAACGGAAATTATAAAAAAAAAAAAAACATTTGAAGGATCTTTTTTTATCTAAAGGCCATATTTTTTTTTTGTAATTTAGAAGTACAAAAAGGTAGGGAGAAATTACTGGTAGTAATAAAGTGGGAATTGGATTTATAATTAGAAACATTCAAAACCACTTCATGTTAAGTTTTTTAAACAGCTATGCAGACCCAATACCTCTGTGTCAAAATGTTGCTTTTCATCACTCCATTGTAACTGGGAAAAGCAGAAAGATAAAAAAAAATATAAACAGGTGAAATAATAGGCTGTATTACTTCCAGACTATTATTCATACAAATAATGACAGGAGATTTAAAAAAAAACAACCTAAGGCAGCTTGAACACGGCAAGCAGAGAACACAAGAATTTTTATGTCTCAAAAACAACCATGCTAAATAACTGCTGATCAAGCAAGTAAATTTAGTTCATCTATCAGTATTAGTGATTTCAACAGAATTTTATTTCTAAGTAGAAATTATATAACGTTACAACAAAGACAAACACAAGGATCAAGGGTTCGAAAAATATGTCAGAATAAATGACTATTCATACTTAAGTTTTAAGAAAAGAGATATTAGTGGCTTTGACCTACATGAATTCAAATGAAAATTTTGTACCAACTCCATATTTCAGCATAGATTTTTTTAGAACGATGCAAATAAAGATTACTTCCTTAAATATCCCCACAATTTTTGTTTTTCTTATCATAATTATTAATTGACTATTGTCTTCGACACAGAACTTTCTAGACTTTAAGAGGGTTATCTAACCTTTTACTCTCTGTGTGCTAATTTTTTTTTTTTTTTTGCAATTTTACAAGTACCATGTACCTTACAATTTTAAACCTTCATTTAGCTCCTATAATATTTTTCAGTGAATCTCAGGCTTTAAGTGGTGTTTCTGATTATAGTTTGTGCAACCTCTGGTGCGTGAACCACAAGCTGGCAGCCACCTCTGAATTAACAGACAATAGCAGCATGGAGAAATATTCAGAAATTAGGAAGATAACTTTCCATATGTGTCTGTGTTACTTAAGTGAGACACCACTGGGTTATACTGTAAGTTCATATCTCAGATAGATCATTAACAATGCAGGGGTTCTCACCCATTAGAAAATGAGTTAAGAAGTTGTTGATGAATACAAAATATTAAGATATGACTTCCTTCTTTGACTTTAGATTCATCACAGAGTAACAATGCAATAATACAATGATGACTAATGCTACAAATATAGAACTGCAATCAACACAACAATGAAATTAAATTCTAGACATTATTTGATTTTTTTTTTTTTACTTATCCACTGGTCACACTAATTTGTTTCTTTCTTCCATTTGTTAACTAGGTCAAATCTTTGTCTACCTTTTAAAAGAAATACTTATCTTTAAATCAAAAGCTACATTTTAATTTAAAACACTTAACGCCCTGAATTTTTCAGCAATTATTTTCAGTTACAACACCAAAGGCTGACAGAGAAATAAATAACAATATCAAACAAAGTATAAAATGGGAAATAGTCTAGCCAACCTCATTCTGACTTTGATGAAGGAATACCTGTCTCTCTGGATTCATTGACACAGTGTAGGACATTCTGTTATCTTCATGACCAGTCTATAATATAAATGAGGGTAGGCCAAACCCATTAAATAAAAAATGTGGAATAATTCAAAGCAACAACACAAGATTTTTTTTTTAAAGAAATGAAATAAGTATTAAATTTACAATACCGAACATTTATATAAAATTTAAATCTTTTTAAAATATAATATATTTCAACCATTAAAAAAGTAAAAAAAGAGTCTGTATATCAAAGCAGCCTCACTTTAGATTTGGATCCGAAATGCCTGGAATTCATTGCCAGGACCCAGTAGAGTGCAAGTAGTATTCCTGGATTGAGGAATATTGACCACCGCAAGTTGGGATAGAAATAAATGTTGTCCACATTAGAACAGTCTGTATAAACCACACCTGTTAATCCCAGGATCCTGCCAGGGGTTAAAAAAAACATATTTAAAAGTGCACACATTTTTCAAAAAATGTAACATGCCTATGAAAAAAAATAACTTTAAAAAATAAAAATATAGACATTTGTTCTTGCATTTTACCTTTATAATTGGGCTAATTACATATCTTTACAGTCCTATGTAAGTGTTTTTGTGTGTGTGTGTGTGTTAAATCATTAAAAATAATCGTTTACCTTGCAATCAAATAATGTGGTGGTAATTCTTCTTGGAAAAACTGAAACTGGTACAGATGTAGGAGGAGAATATGGGAACCAGTGTACAGCTGAAGCATCCTCTGAACATAGCCAAATTTTTTACCCATGGGTTTGTAACAACCCCACAGAGTTAAGATGATGAGAAAGCTTATGAAATATACCTAAAAAAAAAAAACCATCAGTGAAGGCAAAAAAAAAATTTAAGCTGCTCATTAAAAAAAATGAAGGTATCAAAAGTACAATAAATTTCTATAGCCTGAATAGTTATGATTTGAAATATACAATGAGTTTTAATAATTATTTTATGTTTAATCAATGGCAGAGTTTCCCTCGATTGTCACATTAGAAAAATGTTGACAGATGCAAGTTTTTTTATTTCCATGACATGAAAAATTGATATTAATTCCATGCAATTAAAAATAGAGGCTTAAAAGCTGTTACAAATATTACAAAAAATGTAAGTAATTAAATTGAAATATTTTATGAAAAATGACCTATTTCTTCTCATGTTCTATGGTACTTAAACATTACATTGGTTTGGTTTTTCTGCAGACTTCCTGCAAATTAACAAAAGAAAACAAAAAACGAAGCTCACCCCTCCAAAGACTGAAGGCCAAATGGCGCCAGCTGCTAGAAGAGCCACATTGACCAGTAACTGAGTTATTATTTTCATGTAGGCGTGAGGATGCCGTTGCTTAGTGGAGATCAAGACAGCCATATCTGCAGCAGTAGGAACTGACCCTTGTCTAGTCATCCTTAGTGATGATATCAGTACAACAAGAGAGGTCAAGAACACAACCACATCGGGTAATATCAATCTTATGACTGATGGTATTGTAGCTTTATCCAACCTGAAAGAATCAAATACATATGTACTGATGTCAGATTTCTAGCAAGAAAGAAAACTTTTTCTTTTTTTAAATTTTATTTCAAAAGGGTATAAAGAGTAAGAAGAGAGACATCTTCTGAACTAAAAACTAAACATACAAAAATATTCAGTTGTGAATATTAATTTACCGCTGAAATCCTATCTGCCGCAAAAGTTTTTCCTCTACAGAACCTGTAAAAAAAAAAACAACATCTGACTGTATCTCACTAAAGACCAAATATTTTATCATAAAAATTCGTTAATAATGAAATTCAGAAAAAAAATGTGTATTTTTTAAGCATATAACAAATTAATATAAATATTTAAAATAAAATATTTGCTGAATAACATTTAACTTACAGTTCTTGAACATGCTGCCATAGGGGGATGCATGTGTTGCAATTGCTACAAGTGTCACATGAAAAATTATATGTCCTAATATAGGCAGCAAACTGATGGGTATTAATAATTTCAGATATCTGCCAGTCGCCCCTGCAAGTAAATTTAAAAAAAAAAACTTGTTATAGAAATAAATATAGAGTTTATACAAGAAAAAAAAAAAAGGGTTTCTTCAATTTCTCAAAATGTGACCATTTCTAAAGTTCCACAAGTCCTAACCTCCTGCTTTTCAGCTCATTTATGCCTACAATCAATTCTAAATCAACAACTCTCATCTAAATCAACTACTATCATCAATTAGCTGATAAAAAAACTCAACATTTCTTGAGCTTTAGCCACAATCTAAATTTATGGTGAAGTTAATTGTAAAAAATAATGTCTGCAAAACGCATAAGAAAACTTGTATTTCTGTATCCTACTCAACCACACCATGACTGAGTGCTGTCCTCACCCTCCCTTCCCCCCCAACCTTTTTTCTTGGTTGAGCCTATAAGTATTTTAAATTTAGACAACAAAAAAAAGCTTGTTTTACACCAGACAATCATTTATAAGTTAAAGTTAGTTGCTGTTATTTTTTTAATAAAAAAAAGAATAGATGTTATTTTCACAAATGTTTGTCAATCCTGACTGTATATTGTCAAGTGCTTGAATGGGAGACTAGTTCTTATGTTTCTAGCAAATCTGTGTAAAATTTTTGAAAAAAAAATTCTAGGAGGTGCAGTTAAGTTTTCTTGGACAAAACGGTCATATTATTCAGGTAATAGGACCAAGTTTCAAACTTCCCAAGATAATTTGATGCTTTGTGAGAGTGAAACTTTCTAATAACTAGAGAGAATAAAAGAAAAATAAGTTACTGACTTGTTCATTTCACCCCCCCCCAATTATATAACGAATAAATTACACTGCTCTTGTCGACAAATTAAATACCTCAAAATACCTTAACATAAAACAATTGAAAAAAAAAAAGTAAGCTTTCCGAGCTTTAATAGGCAAATGGGTCAGAGAAAGTGTAGAATTCATATGTTACTCTAGCCCAGACATATAAAGGAAGGGATTGTCTGGCTAGCACAACACAGCCTTTACTTCCCCAACTTAAAGTCATGTAGGCCATACTAATTTAAAGCTGGGAGGGCTTTCACATTTCCCAGGACATGGGGCAATGCCCTCATGTCCACAGTCAAGCGTTTTTACACCACCGGAACATCCGTCCGACTAATACAACCATAGGGTGCTTTGATTTTTAAAATGTAAAAAATAATACAGAGTAGTAGTAGCATTTATTTTCAGGTCAAATGTCATGATAATAAAAAAAAAAATTATCAAGTCGGTAAAAAGTTCTAAGGCTGGTAAGGATAGCATGTAGGTCTTTGGCATGACAGATGTTTCGTGTAGGATGTTGGTGGCGATGAGTACAAAAGTGTTCAGTGTACGTGTGATTGAAGGCTATTGAGTACGAGCACACACAAGTAGAAGGCAGAATTTCGTTATTAAAATAATTAAATAACAGGGTGCATAATGTAGAGAGAGTGGGGGTGGGTGATGATGATGATCGGTCAATGTATGAAACAAATAGAACGAACTATTTTTTATTAAAATTATATCTGGTATGCAAAAAAAAAAAAAAATTCGTGGGTGGGGTGGGCTGTATTTTCGACTGAATGAAACTGCCGGTACAAAAAGGGCGTGGAAAAAACTCTTCTCGCCACTTGAACTTCGTGTACAACGTCACTATCAACACAATTTATTATAAGTGTGAGTGAGCGCATGAGCACCACTGTACTAACCACATGACTTTAGCAGTGCTGTCGCAAGGGGGGTCCCAACACGAATATATGCCAGGGGCCGCGCCGAATACAGTGATCCGCTGTAAAATGACATTGGTGGGGGTGTATGTGACCAGAGTGGTTACCATTTTGGCGGAGATAATGCGGGGCACAAGAATGCTTCACTTTAAGGATGGGGGGGGGGGGATGTACTTTGTCCAGGGTTGTAAGCAGTGCTCGATTTAAGAAGAAAAAAAAAACAGTGCCGGGGATGAAAAAAAAATTCTGCAGAGCCGGGGATAAATGTCTATGATTTCATCCCCGGCTGGGATATATTAGCTAAAGCAGCGCCGGGGATGACAGTTCTCAGTGCCGGGGAGTTCCCCGGTGGTAAATCGAGCCCTGGTTGTAACTACTAACTGGCCGATACAACCGATATTTCCAATAAATTTCCATTCCGATTTGTAGAACTGACGGATTTCGAAATTGGGTTAAATTCATGTCGAAAATTCCAAATCCTGATGTATCGTACCATCAATTGATTTTGGATTGTCGTCTAGCTTTCGAACACCCCCCCTCCCCAAATCCAATCCTGAAACTCTGCATTAAATGTATCAGTTCTAATTTGTTTGTTCGGTTCTTATTTGTTTGTGCTTAGTATTTGCAGGCTTTGGGAATTGCTTTGTTTTTTTGTTTTTTTAAACCTGAACGTAGAAACACATCTTAAAGTCCAGGGTGCGCACATTTTGTGCACCCCAAACGGCCACTATGAAATCATGTAGTTACCATCCTAATCGGTCCCCATAGCTTGAGAGTTATCTATATAAATAATAGCGGCGTGGGTTCAGCGCTAAATCGAAAGTAAATAATTAATACAACAGTATTCCAGTTTAAAACCGTCAAACGTAAACAATGGTAATAGAAATCATGAACAAATCGGATCTATCCGAAACCAAAAACAACATAGCCTACCGATCAAACCCTAAGGTTTTGCAGGGTACAGCCAATATATATATATATATATATATATATATATATATATATATATATGTATATATATATGTATGTATGTATAAAATAATTTTTTATCCACAGCCACCCCCTTAACCCCTACCGCAGGTTGTCCACCCGTGAATTATGTTCATTTGCTGGACTGGGAGACACAGCTGAATCGCCGTCATTAATGACCTCCATAAAGTATTGCGTAGAAAACCCATCAAGCAGAAATCAATAATTTACCGACGGTGAACTGGTGTGGAAATAAAAAGTACAAATCACAGCAGATTGTGTGACGTTGTCTCATATGTGTTTGAGTCCAATTAACCGATCTTTGATTTAAAGCGGCTCTAGTTTGTTTCCGGTGTGTTCACATGTATCAGACTAAAAATTGAATGACTAATGTCGCAATTGAAATATCTAGAAAGATTAATAAAACAACACCCCATTCACACGCAAACCTAATGTATTTAAAAATCTAAGTAACAGTATATGCTATATATACCATTATATACTAGTTGATGCATGTAATTTTAAACGCATGCTTGGAGTAGAAAAACAACGGGCTTTTTGGACTGTCTGTGTTTCTGTTGCGTCAATCTTGAAAACAGAATACGTCAACACAAGATAAACAAACAGGTTTTAAGACAACTATCAAAACATCATCCGTATACATCTATGGTTGGACCAAACATCAGCACTAATTGGAATTTTAGCATAACATTTACGAGGAAAATGCCAGCGTTGCTGCCTGTTTTGTATGCAGTTTTATTTATATCTATGAATCATTCAAAGTGGCTGGCATTTCCTCATCAATCGCTGAATAATTGACTCTATGGTAACAGACGTGTGACGATAAAACAGCCCCTACTCAGAGACCACTGTAGGCTCAATTAACAATAAGCTGTGAGGGGGGGAAAAATGAAGCTCCACAAATGTGTTTGGCGGGGTGGGTCTGGGGTGTTAAATGCGAATTAATTGCTAGTGCGTGTGGACTCAAGCAGTAACCAAGTAATTTGCTACATTAAATTAGCATGTACCATCTGGGCCTCAGCGACACTCGGTGGCTTCACGTACAAATCTCCGTGCATACTGGGGGTAACAGCACGGCTCGTGTACATTCTATACAACGGTAGTCTGTGTGGCAGCAGGCGCCCTAGTCATAATGTGCCCAATGGCTAAAAAAAAAAAAAGATAGTGTGTAAAGAAAGGGGTAGCCCGGGGGGGGGGAGAGAATAGGACTTTTAGAGGTCCCCGGTACGCAAGTTGGGGAGAGATAAACAAACCGTACAGTGTGCTGTTGCTTGTTGCTCAGATTTAGTCACACATCTTCTGTTCGAGCAGGTTACTGCGACCACAGAGCTTGATTCCAACAATTTTGACATTCTTTAGATTGATAATAGTTTACTGACCGTTTAGCCAGGACAGCCCCGTAGCATGAAAATTCTACAGCGGGGGGGGGCGCAGGTAATACATTTTACTAAGTAGAACAAATAAGCAGTGGGGGGGGGGCAGACAAAACGCAGGGTAGGGCCCGACCCCCCCTGCCCCTCCCCGCACGCTACGGGCCTGAGCCAGGACCTTTCTACTAAATTAACAAAGCAGGGACGGATGGTGGTGCCTCCATAGCCATCGCACTACAGGCTATGGTGGGAATGAAAGAATGGCACCATAAAACCCGTCCCATTAGTGGTTTACAGGATCTAAGAGATTTCATCGCATCCTCACAGGGACTTACACACACACACTAAATTAACAAGTGATGATGTTACAGTATACTCTTGACTATCCGGCTTTCGATTATCCAGTCTAGTGAAAACAAGGCAACCTCCATTAGCTGATGGTTCGGTAGGTTAGTTGCTGCTTGTTAGTTGTTTTTTTTATTTACAGGTAGGTCAAGTAATGATGATATAGCTCCGGCCTACTCACTATTTGCCGGAGTATAAGGCATGCCATTTAACGCCAGATTGTCGAGAATCAACTTTCTATTGGCTCAAACATCACAATGGGCTGGATGCGTCCGATGGGTAGAGTAAACCGAGAAATGTGTTGCAGATATCAACTATTAGGATATCCACAGTTTCTAATTTCAAGGCATTAAATATTGAAATTCAATTATAAGAAAAATATATTTAAAAAAGCAAAACGTAGCTCAATAATACATTGTAAAGAAATAATAACGTTTCTATCTTGCCATTGAACTTCATTTACAACACTTTAAGGATTATTTTATGTAGAAAAAAAAGCTGAAAAAATGTGTGTCAATGATGACTGTTTAACCACAACTGAGCAGCAATTCTACTGGGTTCACTGTGTGTCAATGATGGCTGTTTAACCACAACTCAGCAGCAATTCTACTGGGTTCACTGTGTGTCAATGATGACTGTTTAACTACAACTCAGCAGCATTCTTACTGGGTTCACCTTGGGCTCACGCTTCATCATTACTGACATCAGTTTACTCAGCCGACATAGTTCTACAACTCATTCCAAGACCCATTTCACTCGACCCCCCCCCCCGCCTACCCCGTTTCTTTGAGACCTGCGGCCGGGTAGTGACTAGTAGTCATCCCCCACAATGTGTGTGAAAGCCGGTAGTCGATGTAAACAACACAAAATCATAGAGTAGCGCGCTCAGCCGCTGCCCTATGCTTAGATTTGATTGTCTGATAATGAAATCATTCAAATGTTAATAATCCAGGTAGCTCACAATGTCAGGTCAGTGCAGTAAGGTGCCCCACACCCCCCAAACCAACTGTCGTGATTGACTAAAAAACCTGAAATGTGTGTTCGTGCGTGTGATGAGCCCCGAACGAGTGCTAATAAACTGTGTATAAGATATATTCGCACGTGAAAAAGTAAAAGTTAATCATAGGACAAAAAAATGACTCACTAGGAGACGAAGTAAACCGCAAATGGCCACCATTGTGATATGTAATAATCAAGCCGCGCTATCTAAACCTGGTAAAAAAAAATTCTTATTTGTAAGCTCATAGTCAGAGTAATCAGGAGAACATATGCACGTAGTTGTGGAACCTGATATCGGCTTGCATATGAGTCAACAGGATGGAATGTGGCACAGTTTGGTACATAAATGCATTAATTAGCCGTGGCATTAGCATCTTTAGCTGCCGTACTTATTTTTAACACTTTTTTTTTGTTTCGTATGCTACGGGTTACCCTGAACATTTTTAAACACCCAGAATAATACAAAAATAAATTAAAAAAAAAAAAGCTGAAGTGTTAAAGGCACCGACACGTTATTTTATCATTGTTCATGTTTGAACATTAACAATTATCAAACAGCTGAATGATCAAACTGAAATAGAAAAACCCAAATGGTCGAAAGCAGACATGGGTAAGAAGCGGCCCACGGGCCAAGTACGACCCGCTGGGCGGTATATATGTAATGTATGTTAATGATTCAACACTCAATATGTTCTTGGTCCGGCCTTTAGTCAACTTTAAAAAAAAAACACTTTGGCTCACGAATAAAAATATTAGCCCACCCCAGGTCTGAAGAGTAAAAAAAAAAAAAGTACCCCCCACCTTACAATGAGATTTAACTACTAGATCAGTTTTACAATGCCCCCCCCCTTCAACATCTCAGGACGGGCTAAAGTGCGAGTAACATTTTTTGGCGTCCTCAACAATATATATATATATATAATAGGTCTTGCACAAGACATTGCAGCAATGTAATGTAGCTAACGTCGGTGTGACCAGCGATATACCTGCTAACAACAACACTAACAGAGAATGCGGTGCGGGTAATGAAATATGAATCCCTTCTTCTGTGGTATTAACTGTCATGGGTCACAATGGTCTACGGGTAAACATATTTTTATTTTCAGTCTCGTTAATCAGCTGTTCTATAAATAAATACTAACGAGCAGGTGATGTCCCAAGTCGCATTAAAGTCACATCTTTACGAGGCAATCAAAACTAGATTGTGTTTCACGTCCAACTGTAAGAGCCTAACGTTTCAAAGCGTACTTGACGTCAAAAAGAAAATTCTTTAGTGATGAAGGCGGGGTGGGAATTGAGCCACGAAACCGTGTTTTTTTTATTATCCGTGGGATCTGACATCACGTAACATTTAATCCTAGTACTATTGACAAGTTTAACCCTCCCCGGAACATAAGGGATTTACCGAATGTATGCCAAAGTTCTCGAGGTGAAATATGAATGTGTAAGCAAACATGTCAACAATTACCTAATATGCGATGGTTTGGACCCTCCCTCACTTCCCCCCGAACAAATCACACACCCTGCTGGAACAGATGTAGCTCCGCTAAATATTAATCAAACATCTCGACATTTCGTCAATAACGAAGCGTCTCAAAAATTTACGTGAGGATGGGGGGGGTGTAATCCCTGAAATTGAATACGGCACTGAGCAAAGTGAAAACGTCAATAAAATGACTGTAATCTTAAAATAACCATTATAATAAAAAGTGGCTGCGTATGTCCTGTGTGATATGAATCAAAAGTCTATATAGGCCTACATGTATGTACCTGTGCATGTGGTCATGTGATACGTAAGTTGTAAGGCGCAAGGAAAGCAGGCGTTATGCGTATGGCCAGAAAGGATTTGAGAACCTCGGCCAAGATATATATATATATATATATATATATATATATATATATATATATATATATATATATATATATATATATATATATATAAAGTACCGCTTGGGGGTTAACCTGGCTGGATGCTGCAGGTCGCGAACGTTTCACTGGGGTACTTGAAAGAGTTGCATTGACGTTTATTTCACCTGTACTTGAGAGAAGTATAAAAAAAAAAAATACCGGTAGTGACAAAGAAGGGCAAGGTGGGCTCACTTTGCCGGCTGCTTTAGCTCAAAGTGTTTTTGTTTTCATTAAGGCATTTTGGCGGGCAATCCGCAACCATTGTCAAACTGCTCATATTGGTGATAAGCTGTAAGATTGCTTTAAAAAAAAAACAGAGAGCAGCAATAAAGGGAACGTGTATTCCCAAATCGTCTTCTACGTCATTATAACGTCAACACTGCCTTAACTCATCTGGCTACTTATACTGCGAAAATAAAACAAACAAAAAAAGTGGGAAAACCTTGTTATTAAGTATGTAAATGTTCACAGCCGACGAATGCTGCTATTACAAAGACAAATATCACGTGACACCAAATGCTGCATGTGGCGTACACACGGAAAGTGCAGGCACGGGAAAACGTCGACTCCATTCATTCCATCCTTACATCATGGCTCGCAAAACAACAACAACAAAAGAAAAGACTTTGCTTTAAAGGTCATCAGTGTACGGGGGTAGCGAGAGTTGGCTAATAGTGGATTGGGTTGGGGAGAGAGGGAGAGAGAGAGAGAGAGAGAGAGAGAGAAGGGGATGGAATCGACTGAGGGTATGAAAGCAATAAAGATGATGATTTTTTTTTCTTATACTTATCTCGATTTTTTTTTGAGATAATACGAATTAGGTATAAATAAAAGTATTGTGTGTCATCGAGAAATAGTTGTTTTTTTAGTAAGGAAAAGGGTGGGGGGGGGGGAGTCGATGGATAGCAGTGAGTATGCAGGGCTATCGATAGCCAATGACATTGGCCCCTGACACAATGTACATAAGATATGGAACCTTAAAGATCATACTAGCCCACCGCCAACTGATAAGTCATTAAAAGCAGATTACTGTACCTGACGGCGCCCCTAAGGACATGCCCCCCCCCCGGCATACAGCTAGGAATGCATACTCCGCCCTTGCGATTCAGTAGAGAGAGAAAAGAGAGAGAGAGAGAGAGAGAGAGAGAGAGAGAGAGAGAGAGAGAGAGAGAAGAGAGAGAGAGAGAGAGAGAGAGAGAGAGAGAGATAAAGGTTGGGAACCGCGAGTATAGAGAGAGAGAGATAAAGGTTGGGAACCGCGAGTATAGCATTGCACACACACACACACGGTTTTATTCGAAGCTAATTTATCAAAACAGAGTGAGGCAGTGTGAAGTGAACTATGCCGCCACGCATACGCCACTGCAGTGGCGAAACGAAGGTAGCTTGATGTCAACGACTGAGGACGTAATTGAAATTATTCGCCAAGAGAGCAGATATATCGATCATCCAGGTGTGTTGTTGTTAAATTTGAGAGGGGAAAGTGTGCTGTGCAATAGTCATATCAAGAGAAAGAGAACAGCCAGATGTCACCAACATAAAAAAAATGATAATAAAATGAATCGTTGTCCAAATGATACTCGTGTTACAAGCTTACAAGCGACGATTGCATGTGGACATTGTTTTGCTTCGACAACTTTCAACACAAATGAGACAGCCATTATAAGAAAGATGTTTTTAATTTAACAACGAAAATTCAGTTATAGTACACACACACACACACATATATATTTAGAGACGCTCGTTGGCGAAGAAAGGGGCTCTAGGCAGATTTTTTAAAGATATATGAGGGACCCTAGCCAAAAGTACCATCGAGGCACTGACAGCCTCAAACTGTATATGAATTCATACCAGAAGGGCCCCCCCCACTGATAATGGAGGTATTGTGCTGTTGTCTGGTTTATCTATCGGCCAGAACGGCCCAGCATTTATCCATGGATATATATTATATATATATATGAATATTATTAAATATTCTTTCTCAACAATGGTCAATTTCTGTGTGTGTATACAGTGGCCTGTGCCACAAAATGATCAAGGGAAAACTACAGAAATAATAAAATCTTTTCACACACCCACAAGCGCGCGTGTGCATCAGCTGGCACAATGTTGCCACACAAGCGTAAATTAAATGTCTAAGCCTATTGGCTATCGTATCGATTCAGCTGACGGGCCGTAGTCAGTAGATTTACCCGGTTGTGACCGACCGGTATGATTTCCCTCTCAACCGTCAAGCAGGTGTGATTATATACGAAACTATCTCTTTCTCCTCCCTCCTCCCCCACCCCCTTTCCTTTTACTTCACGATAAACGACGCACAAACGACGCACGGGTTACAAAAGAAAGCACAAGCCCCATACTCTCACACCACACATAGTACTCTCACATCACACACATACGCACACACCTCCATTCCTGCCACTGGCAGAGGTCACAAAGAAGAATGCTATGTGAGCTCAGGAGAAAGAAATGCACCTTTAAAGGTAGAAGTCTTTCCATATATAAAAAAAAAAAGTATATTGCATAAAGGCAGGTAAATAGGCTGCCCCGATATGCTGCTGGTTAAAGTGGGTCTCAAACTGGACCATTCACATATCAAACAAATCAATTTAGGAGAAAAATTAAAAGAAAACACAAAAAAAAAAAAAAACAATATTATAACAATTGGATTAACAGATGATCTCATTATGAATGTGAAAATACACGTTTTTTGTTATTTTTTTTTTTTGCAATAATAAAACAAATATTATCCTATATAACAGGAATACCGGTAGATATATAAAAATGGAGGATATATCTCAGGGGTGGCCATAAATGAGGTAGATGAAAGCAGCATTCCATTTTTTTTTTAAAAGTAAACAATGAAACTACACTTAAATGAATAGCCTCATAGTCAGTGTATCAAGATTTTGTGACCAAAGTAATTTTTAGATAGAATAAACAACTGGCCAAATGAGAAGCACAAAACAAATTGAATAGCAGTATGTCTATATGTACGTACATATAATACAGCGGTCGGGGAACATTTTTAATTATTACCCCAAAATATTTTTGAATAAGTTGATATTACCCCAAAGCAAATTAAAAATATATACTTTTACTCACAAAAGTTTCATTTTTAACCCCAAAAATTTCATTTTTACCCCATTTGTGGTCATTTACCCCGGTTCCCCGACCGCTGATATAATAGAAACATATAAGACAAACAGACCTTTATATCATAGCTCTTTTAATCCACCCCACCTATGCCCTATTCTCTTTATCCTCAGTTAATTTCAACAAAAGGTCATTTCTTAAGCATTTTTTTTTGTATTATCCAAACAGTTTTCATTTTTACTCTAAATTTAACACAATTAATTATTCAAATTGCATTTTACTACTTCATCAGCTATAATCTTTCATTGGAAATTTAGGTTTGTAATTTATTATATCAATAGCTTTCAACTTTCTGATGAATTCTAATCAACCATATTAATGTAACCTTACAAGGATTAAGATTGTTTAGATGGGATGAAAGTTATGTACAAAAATATAATAAGGAAATCCTAGATCTCAAGAGTGAAAAAAAAAAAAAAAACTGTTAATTGTGCACAGTATTTTGCACTTGATTGCTTACTAATAACAAAAAATCTCAGAATTATTTAAGCCCACTCAAACAAAGGTTAAAAAAAATACAGAAATAAGTATCTCACCTTTCATTGTCTGCCGAGAAGGAATGGGCAACAGGGGTGATACGAGGAGACATAATAAGTAAATGAATGATAATCCATTGAAGCGAAACACAGACGCTGAGGGGAAAAAAAAATGTCTTATTTCTACTGTTAGATTTCATTTGTTTAAATTACATGAAAAGTGTATGGAACAAATATTAATTTGCCAAAATTTAAACATTACAAAGCCAATATTAGGTTAAAAAAAATAATATGTATATTTAACTTACCACCACATAAAGTGACTGGTAACATTAACATTAATAGTAATACGCTGAACTATTTTTAATGACTCTAGTCAATTAAAAACAAAGTATATTTAACTTACCACCAAGCAAAATGACTGGTAGTATTATCCTAAATAGTAATACGCCAACTATTTTTATGGCTCTAGTCGTCATTTTTATTGTTGTCTCTTCTTACAAACTACCAAATTTTCTGAAAGGAAAAAAGAAAGAAATAATGCTTCAACTTCTCGTATATGCATATAACTGTTCAAATTCCTATTGTACCTTTATTTTAATGTTAAAATTATAATGAAAAAAATTTCCCAAAATAAATAATTTTTATAGAAAGATGAGTTAATATAATAAGACAGTAACAAACTTATTATTGGAACAAGAATCAGAAATCATCCTTAATAACATACAATTTTAGTAAATCTGATTACTAACAAGTATAAGGTCTTCCACAAGACTTTGCAGTAATGTAGCTAATGTCGGTGTGACCAGTGATATACCTGTTAACAACACTAATAGAGAATATGGTGCGGGTAATGAAATTCAGATGAAAAATTATCCCTTATTCTGTGGTACTGGATGCGAAAAGCCATGTCTTATAAAATTTATACATATGTAATTTATCAACAATTATTCATTGATTACTGTCTATTACTATTAGATTTTTAATAGAATATTACTTACATTAAATATATATATATATATATATATATATATATATATACTATTATATAGGAATATCATTGCAGCAAAACAAATACAAAATTTGCGAGGACCTAGATATCTAAATTTCAGTTTGGTGGGGGCTAACCATAATTTGCACCATGGTAAATAAACCAAAATCATGAATGGCTACATAGAAATATCCATTCAAAATTTTAAAATATCAAAATAAATGTATATTCGTAAACAATATTTTATTCATTTAGCATAAACTTAAACTGCATCAAACAGTGGATGAAAGCTAATACAATAGTTAAAAGAATTTTCACTCAGAAAGTAGCTTATTTTTATGTCTGTTTACAAATCCCACTAGTGAATATATAAAATAAATTATTGAAACAGGAAGTTGATGTATTGCTGTAAAGAATTTGATATACAAGTAAAAAAGACACCCATAATGGTGTAACACTATTAAAATTAAAGACTACCAATTAATAGTAAAATATGATTAATAACAAGAAATGTTTAGATATATAATATATAGAACTTGGTGAGTACATTCCAAAATCACCCGATTTGTGAATCTCAATTAGTAGCAGAGATATGATTTGTTACTATTTTTAGTGTCCAATTTTTTTTATAAAGCATATAAGAGTTATAATAATTACAACTCAGTGCTACTAGCACTTGGCCTTGGCCAGCTGACATTTTTTTTAATAAAAGCCATTAAATTCATTAATTTTATTAAGGCTTTAAGGTGAAGTTAAGGCAAGAAGTGGGCAGATTTATGGACATGGTCATGGAGTTCAAAAGAACTTTCCTACTTATTACTTGCGAACAAATAAATCAACCGTCATACATTTTTCAGCAGCGACTTCAGAGTTCAAACATTTCATTTTCAAAACGGTTTAAAATCACGTTTGCATCACATATACAATGATATTGTTTCGAAGACAAAGATTAAAGACCAGTAACTCCCTTCCAATTTCCATCGTCCAGATGAAGTTTTTGGATGCGAAAATTTATCACGAAGAAATAAACGATAAAGATACTGGTAAATATAAAATTACAAATGGTGATATATCCAAACAAAATTAAATACCCTTTAAGTAAAGCTTGCTTCACATATCGTACGTTCTTTCAGATAAACATCTCAAATGCAAAAGTTAGACTGCAACAAAAACAAATAATATTTGGCAAACCAAGCAATGTAATCTCAGTAGTCTTGTATCCGGTTAGTCTAACATACAAAAGAAATATAAACTTACCAAAATAAAAATCAATTAGCGACGTGATAAAATAATTAGAAAAATACACATATAACGATGGGATTCGTAAATATGTATATTAATTATCTTATTGATGTGCTAACCTAATCAAACTATGATATGCATTTAAATTTTTCACTAGTCTGTTTACTTTATGACTCAGTTGACTTTTTCTTTTTTTTACTAAATACTAGTAAATTTAAGTAAATAGTAAAGTGATTAAGTCTGATAATAATTGATTCACATTGAGTTTAGACTTAGTAAACAGATATAGCATTATATGATTATATGCATATTAGGATAGGAATTGTTTTTTTTTTATGTGTGGATTTTTTTTTTATATTAATGATCTGCTTTTAAAAATTTCCTAAGTTCCACCCTTCTTTACCTATCGATCATTCAAAATACAGTTTACTTCGTCACTTTATTTCGGCGATTTATATTGGATTTAGGATAGTAGATTACTTCGCAGAAGCGTCAGCTATCATATTTCTTGAACAGATACTTACATAGAAAACAGGCAAGTAAGACTTCTTATTCATTTTATTTTTTAAATTATAAATAAAAAGATATATGTAATCTTACCATAACCGGCACGTTTAATACTTATTGTCATTGTTGACCATTGCCAGTGAGTGTCAGTGTTGCTAACACTTCAACACTGTCACTTTTGTTGAAGTTGATCTAATAATTCGTTGCTCTTAAATTGTTTACATTCAGCAATGTGATCACAATCTTATTGCTTACATTGCCTTAGTTACATTGACAACTGAATTCCTTGAATTGAATTTCAAAGAAAAAAAGAGTATATTTAAATATATAACAATAAAGACTGCCCAGCAAAGGGTTATAACTTACATATTTTATATTTAGTTAGCAATTTAGACTCTTACTCTTAGACTTAGTAATTAGAGGAGTGATCATTTATTGAAGCTAACTACGATAATAAGATAGAATGTAAGTTTTTTAAGTAAAAAAAACTCATATTTTTGGTTAGGTTAATGTGGCTTAAATTGATTATTGAATAAATGAAATGCGACATTTCTTTGGGCCATAACATTAGCACACTATAAGTTATAAGTTTTTTTTTTCTTTATGACCTATGACTTTAATTTAAGCTGTGGTGATGTAAATTACTCTTTAGATCAGGGGTGAGCACATTTGGACAGAGGGGCCAGGCCAGAGCAAATACATCGACTGTTTATAGGAAGTGGAGGTTGGACTGAATCAAACAGATTACTGGGTTGTACTTGGTCAGTTGGCCATAGTTTGCTCATGTCTGTTATAGATATAGAATCAATCACTATTGATAAAAAAAAATTCTTGATGCATTTTAACGTTTGATGTCACTAATTGCAATAAATACTTGAACCCAGTTGTTATTCACATGACAAAAAAGTTGTTATTTTTATTTTATAAATTCACAATTCTTTATGACTCATTTTCAGACATTTTTTTTCTAATATTTAAACATGAACTTCTCATCATATGTGTACTACTTCTTTAGTCACATAGGTCTCATAGCTTTCATAATTTTCTTCCTTTGTATTACATGAATAATGGTTGTCTATAATTATATAATATATAATACTATTGTTATTGTAATTGTTTTTTTTTTCATAGGATTGATGTAATTGTTTTTTTTTTTCATAGGATTGATGCCTGGACGATTAAAACACATTTTAATAAACATTTGCATAGAATGATGCTTTTTTTTATATTTACTAAAAAGAGTTATGATCTTTTTTGTGTAATCCAATTGGTTTCAAACCTTTGCAGTTTTTTTTTTTTTTATTTTCCTGATTCTTATTTCTTTTAAAGTTTTATTTAGTTAGTAAACTATCATTCTGTAATCAATTTTATTAAACATGTTTGATTTTTTTTTATTCACAGCAATATTTTAATAGAGTGACCACTTTCTGTTGAAAGAATGGCCAGACAACTGACTACATCATTGTCAGATGGTTTACTGGCATGGTCAGTTCTTTATTTCATCTACCACATTTTTTGGGTTAATTTTTTCGCATGTATCGGACTGGGCATCCAGGGTGCTGCAGCTGCAGCAGGTGTAATCAGATTTGCACAGAGTCGTCAGGCTGGACAAGTATATGATTATCATCAGATGTTGTCTTGGCTTGCACAGGTATGTCTGCCATATGTACTAAATTATTAACATTAATTGAAATTGCAGCAATAAACATAAAACTTATCAAATTAATATCTATATTTAAAAAAAAATCATACTTTTTAAGACAAACTTTTCTAAGAAGAAATTTTTAGAATTTGATCATAAATTTTGATCAGTTTAGATATTGTTCCAGCTAGAGTAAATACATTTTAAAAGTTATTCTTTGTTATCCCTATAATGACTATTATAATTTATTAAATTCAAGTTTAATAAGGAAATGAAATTTGAATAGTAACTCTTATTAATAAAGGCCAGAAATTATTGCCATTAGGCAACTTATGATCTATAGGCCCAATCTAGAAGCATCCAACGGTTGATATGTAGCCTATATGCATTTAAATCATACCCAGTTGCCTGATTTTGTCATGGAAAATTGTACACTTTTTTTTTTTTACAAATGTTGTTTTCTTTAACAGGTGATGGGCATACCTCTTTTGGCAGTTGGATTTTGTCACAAAGACTTGCCCATTATGATGAATTTAAACCTAATGATTGTGATTGGTGTGTTGATTGGTTCTAGATTCCTTGCTACAGGCATGAGACAGATGGCTGTGCAGAGTTGCTCTGGATTCGCCCTGCTGACCATCATCCTTGTCTGCCTAAGGGCTTGGAACATATATGGTCTGCTGGCCACAGCTGTTTACATTGTTTCTGCTAAAGTTGTTGGCTCAGAAGGGAAAATGGGTCCGATTTATAGAGTAGACATCCTTCATGTTGGCCTAGCCATTGGGAACTATTTATTTACTCTTGCTATTTCTAGCTTATAAAAATCTGCAAATCTATAAATAGAAACATTTTAAAGGTGCTTATTTTTACTGTAATCAAAATAAAAATTGCTTGGATTTAACAATAATTATCATTATTAAATGCATGTTAAAGCTTGACACAAAGTATACAAAAATTAATTTAGCACTCCTGCTTATTAAACAAATTATAATTATTGTAAAAAAGGAAATCATATTTTTTTTCGGAATTTTTACATTCATATTTTTTTTTTTTAATTAAATGTCATAGATGCTAAGTAGTTTTATTGATTACTTGAGAGCAGAACAATTTGTGTGGCTGAAGGTTTGTACATGTATATATATAAAATGTAATTATTTAAGTATTTATACATGTATTATACAATTATGCTGAATACTTTGGGTTTAGTACAGTCATTGAAAATATTAATTGTTGTGAAACAAAAAAAAAAATCAACCACTTCTAAATGATATATTTCTTTCTATGTTACGTTTTTTTATTGCTTTATCTAGTAGTTTTTATTCAGTTTGCTTTAGCTTTTAAAATTGTTAATAGTAAGTGTGTAAAAGAAGAAGAAAAAAAACCAGTAGTCCATCCTATATACTGAGCACACAAAAAATTGTCATTATATTACATTTTGTGTCTTTTTAATTGTAAAAAAAAATTTTTTGGTGCAGGAGGGTGTAATTCAAAGGCAGAAATAATTATGCAGACCTTAAGCCTAACACAAATTTAGCTTCCATTCACTAGCCAGTTTCAGAATTTTAATTAATCCCTTTTTTTTTTAAATATTGAAGTAAGTTTCTTCTATAGAAATATAAACAAAAATTTTTTTTAGCTATGTTTAAATGAAATAAAAAATTTTTTTAATCATTCAGCAGTTTTGATTATGTTTTTGAGGTAGACAATGCAGTTAACGGAAATACTGACTTAGCATGCTTTCATAGCAATGTAGCTCAGTGGTTTCTCTGATAGTTATCTTTATCATTCAGATTGTATTTCCTGACACAACTATAGTCATTGATTTCACAGAAAATTAACTGTTTTTTTGTATTTAATTGTCATTGTTCATTTCTGCTGGGGAAAAAATCTGCCATTTCTGCTGAAAAAAAAAATCTGTAATATAATGTGTAAAGTGGTAATTACATGCTAGATCAATATAAATTACATTTTTATTTACTACTCAAACAAAAAATTGTTTCAGACATTTTGAAAAAAAATTCTCAAACTGTTTTTTATGAGTCATTTTTAGATTTACACATATGATACACATATTGATTTTCATTGTGTTTGTACCCTCATTATTGAATAATTGTGTTGTTTATTAAGGAGAAATGTTCTTAAATTAACAAAAATAGTATAATGCATCAAAATTAAGAATGCTTTTGGTTATAGAGACCAGTAGTTCTGATGTGAAGAACTAATTTTAGTCCTAGTAAATGTTATTTGGAATTTTAATTATTAGAAGCTTTTGGTGCAAAAATATAACTGTTTTTTTTAAATAAGAATTGTTTGGTTATTACATGTATTAGTTGTTTAAAAAACTGTTGAAATTAAAACTATGACTTAATATAAATCTTACAGATTGTTTTTTGTGTTTAATGTAGACTTTTTTAATTCTATTAAGATTGCTGTTAAGCAGTTGCATTTGATATAAATTGCTTTAAAGTTTGAATACATTCCTATAATTCAAAAGCCAAATCGAAAGATTCAAATGCCAAATTAACTGTCTAAATTAGCATTTAATTAACAGAATATGTTTGTATGTGAATTCTTCATGTATTTTTGTTGGCATTAAAGGAA
Source organism: Bulinus truncatus (assembly GCA_021962125.1). Classification (NCBI taxonomy): domain Eukaryota; kingdom Metazoa; phylum Mollusca; class Gastropoda; family Planorbidae; genus Bulinus; species Bulinus truncatus. The sequence continues at coordinate 101,208 of JAGDYQ010000164.1, forward strand.
AAAATAAAATAGGATTTTTTTTTCCAATATTTTAAAACAAGTGAGAAACAGTAAGCAACCTTAAGTATAATTGACATTTCTGATTGCTGCTTAATTTTTGCTCTAACTTAGAATGCTTTTAATTGTAAGAAAAAATTCTGCAAAACTAAGCTATTAGTGCAAAAAACTACCTTGAAGTAATTGTTAAAATGTATTATGCTTCCATAGAATTTATAAAGATTTTTTAATTCTGTAGTTAGCATTTCTTCTGCAATATTAATTTTAAAAAAATGTTATAAGTGTTTTAAGCCAGTCTAGCATAACCCATTAAGTTAAGCTAGAATGTGGCTTAAAATGCTTCTTATATAAATATATGTAGCTTTTAGAGCTATAGTAAAGCTACAGTTTGGGTTAAGCTAGCCTTGCTTAAAACACTTTATACTATTATTTTTGCTTACAAAGCTTGTTTTCAAGAATTATTTTTTACTTTCTTTTTTCATGATAATCTAAGCAGCATTTATATCTAGATTGTATCATTTTAAAAAATGTGGTTTGAAATGCATGACATAATTCTTTGTGCAATACATTCTTTATCATTGTCTAGAATTTTTTAAATTTTCCATTTGAATTCTCGTTATATTTTTGCAATATATTCTAGTTAAGTTTAAAATAAAAACTTAATTAAATATTCCTTTTGAATAAAACATGAATTAAAAAAATAACAATATTGGTTTTGTTTAATCATGGAAAAAACCAAAAACACTAATGTTTGACTTTACTAAGATTTGTGTTTATTTTCTTTTTGTAGGGATGAAGCTTTTCCATACTAAGTGAGATTTTAATAAAAACTGTTTATCAGAAAGTAGAAATTGTATTTCTTCATTCCTGTAAATAATACAAGATACTGTACCATGAGAAACCAAGATCTTATGACAGTCAGTGATCTTTAAAATATATCTATGCCAGCAATTGAAACAAATAGTTTATTTAATATAAATTTAAACAAAGTCACAGGTTAAATTTTTATGTTAAAATCTCAGGTGGAAAGTTTCATAATATACAATCTTAAAAAATAAATTTCATGTTTTTAGTAGTTAATTTTCGATATTATTTTTAACACATTTATGTATTGCTGTAACCTGCTTTCTGTTTAGAAGTCCCAACAGGCCCATTGCATTTATTTACAATTGCTAGTATATACTCTGTGGCTAGTATTAGACTTGTACATTTGTATATGTTGAATACTTCTTAGTTTTCATCAGAACTTTTTATGTATATATTTTTTTTAAAAAGGATATTTTGAATAAATTTTAAAATTTTATTAAATTCTTTTTGTAGGAGGCTATTTTTATATTTATTTTTTACTGGTGTTTTTTTATTACTGAAAATTTTCATTGTATTTATTTGTAAGATTGGAAAAAAGTGATATCTCAAACTGTCTTCTGCCTTCACCACTCATTACACCATTATATTGTTTTAGCATTACTTTTCAGTGTATTTATAAATTTCAATAGAGCTTGGACATAGGACAAATATTCTTCATGATATTTTATGAAGCAATTTACCTATCTTAATTATTTTCTTTGAATTATAATGAAATATGCAGATACATTTTTTTTTTACTTTGAAAAAAAAGGGAAACATTTCTTTTTTTCTTTGGTTCTGTGACATTTGCAAAATATGTTAAAGGTAAAGAGCAAAGAAATGAAATTGTATTAGATATGTTTACTAAAGCTGACTTTTAAGTGGGTAAGATTCTTGAGGTTTCATGATGTCTCGCGTAGCTTTTTTTTTCAAACATTGTCATTTAAATTAGAAATATAGCATATAAATTGTAACCTGTTTTAAAATCAAATCATACTTTTAATGAAAACATAATATTAGTTTATGCAGGTTGTAGCTGTTTTACTTTAAAAATCTGTGTACTTTTAAATAAAGTGTGATCGTAATAAAAATTTATTACTAAGCTTTTATTATTTTTTGAAAATAAAATTTTAAATTAACATTATTAATGTTACGATGACTTGGTGGCGCTTTGGTTGTGAACCAAATCAGTATTTACAGCCCCAGCGACTCTAGTCCACAGTGGTGGCTCTATGGTTAATGCAGTTGCAGCAATGAAGAGGATGTACAAAGGGCACTTCAAAAATTATCCCAATAGTTGTTATAAAAATAAAAAAAAGACCATCTCTTATTTACAGGGACATCATGGGATAAATTTGAAAATCTAGTCCAGAAAGTCTTTTTGATGTTAAATATGTTGAAAGAAATCAAGGGGCGTTTTAAAATATTCAAACAACTAAGTAGGTAAGTCTCTTAATGTTTAAGAATTTTAATGTATCACAAATTAAAACTAAAACATAATTAAAATAATATTACATTTAACTAATAATCGAAAAAAATGTGATTCAACATAGAAGACACAAGAATCTTTGTTAATTCAGCATGTCTCGACAACTAACAGCTTAAAAAAGCAAGTTTCAAAATATTTTAAAATGTACAATGACAGTAATTCTTTTCATACAGTATATACTTAGTTTTTTACTGAAACATTTGTAATGGGCAACAAAAACAACCTAACACTTAGTATTTAAAAAAAAACTTGACACTTATTTTTCAATCATAATATACTATTTTTTTTAAACATATTGCACATTCAAACATTCAAGACACAGAATGATATTTGATAAAAGAAATTAATATAAATTACCGCTTACAGTGGATCTGTGTAGCGTTCCCCTAAAATTTTCATTTTTCTGGTTTTATAATATTTCATTCGTAGAAAGTTACTTTTTAAAACTGCATAGATGTGAAAATAAAAGAAAATCTACCAACATAATGCATTTGTGTTAAAAGATCGTAAATGCTTTTGTTTTGTTTAGTTTCCTATTGTTGTTATATAAAGATGACATCTAAGAGAATTTTACTGGATAGTAAATGTGTTTGTTAATTTAAAGTGATATTTAACAAAGAATTTTGAACATCAACCTGTTAGCTTAATGTGTTTTTATTTTGATGAATAATTAAAAATAATTTTAAAATTGATGTCGAAACTAAAAAAACTTCAATATTTTATGAAATAAGAAGCTACAGCCGTGAAAATATAGATATTGCATTTTTTCTGCACCTTTTTTTCATGTTATTAATGCCCATTTAACAAGGTCTCTTAGCACTGTGAATTTTTTAATGCCCACTTAAAAATTTCATTTTTCTTTTTTCTTAATTTAAAATTAATGATACATTATTTCTGCGATTCATAAAAAAAAAAATTTTTTTTTACCTCAAAGTATTTACAAATAATGCACCATGCGTCTGTTATAAAAAAACTGCTCACATACAATCATTCATTGACAAGAGTGAAGTTACCCTTGATAAAAAAAAGTCAATAGTGGTCAATGAAAAAGAACACAGAAATCAGTAGAGTAAATTACCCTAGTGTACACACTATCATCAGTTCTTCAATACTTGAACACTCAACCTCACAAAATTGGGAAATATATAGACACATTCTTTTCACTAGACTACATATCCCTCATGTCATTTAATTTTTTCAGAATGAAATAAATGAAAGGTGAATATTTCATCAATTTAAAATGAATTTTAAATAAATAAGTCTCAGAAATAGCTTTAAAAATACATACAAAATACATATTTTATCATTAAAATTTGTACAATGTCACATGGAAGAATAGAAGAAAATTTCATTATGAGACTATTATATAACAATAATCAAATGAAGTGTACAGAGGGTCCTATGAGTCTGCAGAAGACAAAAATTAGAATAGTGAATAAAAAACATTAAAATGAATTAACTTTTTTTTGCTTTAAATGAAATATGCACAACATAACATGGAAAGAAAGAAGCACATTTCATTTTTTTGAAAAAATTGATAACATATGTAACTACCAAAATCATCTGAAGAGTCATATGGGTCCAGTAGCTGACAAAAAATGGGGTAATGTGAGAATGCAGCAAGCTCTGCCATAGACCCTTGTTGGGAACCTGTCGACTATAGTCATGGCATCCTTCACGGGGTCATACTCTTGCAGCAGGTCAGAGTAGTAGTGCTCTCCGTTGATTCCACCCACTATGTAGATTTTGTTGTTCAGGGTGGATGCCCCAGCTTCTCTGATGTTACAGGTAGTCTTGCAGTTTGTCCATTGGTCAGCTTCAGGGTCATAGAACTCCATGGCAATGATAGGAACAGGAAATCCATAACTGTCTTCAATGTTTCCACCGATTACATACAGCTTTTTCTGCACCTTTAATACAGTTATTAAAATATTAAATCTTTCTAAAATGTCTTCACAGACCATTCAACAAATACAGGCACTAACTTACTCAATATTTTACTTGATATAACAACAGTCATGTTCATATTAATAAAACAACAGCTTAATGTAAAGGAAACAATGCCCAAAAAAATAAAACATGTTCAAACTATTCCATTAATAAATTTATGTTTAAAACAAACAAGCATACCTCCATCATAACATGATTGCATCTACCATTCAGCATAGAGGCTTTCTCCTCCCATGTGTTTGAAGCAGGAGTGTAACAGCTCATATTATTTGCACAGCCTGAAAATCTCTGACCTCCTGATATGTAAATTTTATCCTGACACAGAGTCCCAGCATGACCATAACAAGAATGACTGGAAAATTATGATTAGTTAAAAAAGAAATGAGAGATTTATTCAGTTAAAAGAAAAATTTTTACTGAACAATTATTAATGAAAAAATAAAAAGTATTACTGTTAGGTGGTAAGATTTGAGGTAATGTATGACATAAATAAATCAGACATTAATATAACTTTTGAGAAGCACTGTGACATATTTACAAATCGAATATGCTATGAGAAGATTAATAATCTTTTCTTTTTAATTTAACAGGAAGAATGGTGCATTTTTATTTTTTACTAGAATCATATTAAATGTGATGTAGAGAGAAGTGTTATATCCTTCGGTAAAGTTCACCGGGGTTGTAGTAAGCATTGCCTGAAAGGTATAATAGTTGAAGCATTCACTGCGATATTTTGTGTATTCAGATTGTTTGTGGATTAGCAGACCACCTAGAGTCAATGCCATTAAGTCAGTTCTTGTTCTATTTACTGGTGTTGATACACTTGTTTGGTCAAGCCTACATTCTATAAACTGTACATATGTTACCATAGACTTGTGCTTCTTATTTGGATGGCACAAGAGAGTAAAGGGAAATAAAATATTGTTAACTATACACAAACTGCAGTCATATCTCAAGACAACGATTGTTATGGCAAGGCTTGGCAATGTGGGCCAGAGCCATAGCAATTGACATGGAAGGGGGAAAAAATCAATATTTAACATAATAATTTAGAAATCCATTAATGTCAAAAAACATTTTTATGAAAAAAAAATTTTTTTTTATTTTAATTTTTGAAAAAAAAAATATAGGAAATGAAATGTATATGAATAGTTAATTAACCTGATGGATGCACACAAATCCCATTCTTCTGTAGCCACAGTATAACATTCAACTGTACACATAACCATATTTTCATCCTGGCCACCAACAGCATACAATTTGCCGTTATATGCAACCACCACAAAGTCTTTTCTGGCTTCATTCATGGAGGTTAATTCATACCAGGAATCAAACCTAAATATCAACAAAATAATGATTATAAAAAATATTTTAATAAAATTATAATAAATAATGTATGGAAAAAAATAATTTTTTTTTAAAATATACAATAGGCACAAAATTTTAGATTCTGAGTTTGTCATTTAATGTAGCCTGCGCCTGTCAGTATCAGTCAACTTGTAAATTAACATACATGCATACGAGGTATAAACATTTGATAAATCTATAGCCTATATTAACTTATATAAATTTTATATTTTATATAGGTTTAATAAAAGGATATTAGATGATTAACAGCAATCTTTTCATGCATAAACAACTAATATAGGAAAAGATTTTTGTTAGACCCTGATAAACAACAGAAGTAAATGAAAATGATAACTTACCTAGGATCATATCTAAAACAACGAGCGGTGGCAATCTCATTGTTTTCAGTACTATCATATTTTCCACCACAGGCATACATGAAATTGTCCAAAACAGCTATACTGGGATTAAATAATGGAATGGGTGAGTCACGAAGAAATCCATGGTGTTTGTTATGGAAAGTGTAGCATTCGAGATTCTGAGCATGTGACATAACTATGCTTGGATGATTGGACCGTACTTGTGTGCGTGGTGTTTGGAGCATGGGCTGTTTGCCAGTCACTATGTGATAGTCTTTAGCTTCAGTGAGTAAATCACTACACTCCAGGTTTGATCGCATCATCTCTACTTTACTCACCTAATGGGATAAAAAAAAATTTAGTCAACAGAACATTAGATATTGTATATAATTCATCAAAACATACCCCACAATCAAGTACTTAGATATACAACATAAATCTCATCCTTATAAATACAATACTATCTTTTTTTGTTGTTGTTGTTGTTTATCATCAGTTTCGGTTTTCATAAAGCTTTTAGCGAAATATTGTTTTGGTTTTTGTCAGGTATTCATGTAAACTCGCTGCTGGTTTAAAAAATTCAAGTCCTCATGAACCTTTTTCCCCTACATGACAACTAAAGCTGCACCTCTCTCCCTTCTACTGTCATCTTCCATGTGCCAAGAAGAGTGGTCATAAAGGTAAAATGCCTTTAGATAAATTTCATTTTTTTTTAGAGCATAACACCATATTTATTCCCTATAAAAAGTGATTTTGACTATGTAGAGTGTCAGTAATTAATTCATTTGCATTACACTGGTTCAAACTGAAATCATTGCCTTGGTTTTCATAAGCTGAATTTTTTTTATTTATAGATAGCTTTCTGACAGATTATCAATAATAACTGAGATATTACTGAAGATACAAACTTTAGAAAGAAAAATACTATTGAAAATATATGGGCCCTTAATGAATTAGAGAAAAAAAAACAGAACAAAAATCAGAGTGAAACCAGATATATAAGGAACCTAGCGAAGTGAACTCGACTCACATGCAAAGGGTACAGGGTAAAGCCAAAAATATTTGCCGCTGACTTGGAGAGTAGATGGGCACCAACAAGTCTATGAGCCAATGGAATGGACGTATGAATGCATACACTTCCCCAAATGACCATATCAGTTAAGGGTATATAAAAAAAAATCACATAAGAAATCTAAATGAATTAACTGAGGTGGGCTGGCAGTACAGAGAGAAAGAAAAAAAAACAGTGTTATCGAAACAGTATATGAGATGACAGATAAGGAGAAGATGGATAGAATTTCAAGAAAGAGTAGAGGAAAAGGACCACAGATCTTAAGAAGTGGAGAGGAATGGTACAGAAGACAAATTAAAAAAAACAACTTATATACACAGACACAAAATATCTCACTTTTTCAACCAGTTCCTCTCCAGCTAACAGTGGAAGTCTGATATTTCTCATAAGTTCTGGTAAATACTGCAACCTCTCAGTTTTGTTGTAGTTTATCCAATGTAGGACTTTAGTAAAAAGTTGGTATTCTGATGGCACTTTCAAGCTATTGTCTCTCAGCATTGTTGCTAGCTGTGTGTGAGTTAATTTGGTAAACTGTTCTGATGAGCTGACTACCTGTTGTGAAATGCAAAGGAAAAAAAAAACAATAATTTCAGACATGCCAACAATAGTGATTAACAGATGTTTCTAGTTATTTAAAGCTATTAAGCTATGAAAAAAATCTATTGTAAAACTTGTCATTAGTCTATTATCTTTGAAGATCCTAAGTTTATAAACCTCATTTATCATGCAGTATGGTAAATGATTAAGGCAATGAGCATCGTGTCCATCAATACAAGTTTTGTTACATTTGAAACACAGATGGATATTTCGACTAATGATGTGCAGAAAAAAACGTATTTATATTATTAACAATTAATTAAATTATCTTTGTTAAATCATGATTTTACCTTATTAGACTTAGTTGTTGTTTTTATTAAATCTATTTAGAATTTAAACTTACTGCATTTAAATATAAACATTTCAGTACTAATGAAAATTTAAACATTTTAGTACTAATGATCTAATGCCATAAAAGAAGCATTGTAAAAAAAAAAAATAGTGAGTTCTTTTTGCTAATGCTACTTACTTCAAAATTATCCATCATATATTGTAATGCTTTAGTCTGTGTTGAGCTGAGTGAATACATCTGTGCTAAATTCAAGATATCTGTACAATTATATATTGTTAATGCCATTTCCAGATATTTACTGCAAAGCTCCACAGCAACACTGACCTTTAAAAGAACATTAAACATATTTTCAATAAAATATTGAACCTTTTTTTTATCCTAGTTTCATGCCCTACTGGATAAATCCTACATAACTAAAATTACTTAAAAGATTTTGTGTCAAAATACTAAATGATTTAATTTTTAACATATTTCCTTATGAATGAGACATTTTTTTTAAAGAAACTAGATGTGTTTTGTGCGAGTAAATAAATACAATATCTCCCATTAAAAAAATTCTTGGGTCTTAGTTTCAAAGTATGCCTATACATGAAAGCTTCTTATACTATGGGGAATTCTGTAATTACTTTTTTTTTTTTTTAATTTAATAATAATGATTGCACATTAGGGTGACAAAAAAATCAATGTGCTCGAAATTGGACTCTCAACCCTTTATTGCGTCCTTTTAATGAAAAAATTAAACTCTGCAAAATATTATTAAGATATTTTTATATTTGGAGGTTGCTCAATGAACTTGAAATTATCAGATTTATGGGTCAACAAAAAGTAAAAAGAATGCATTTTTATTTTTTTAGAGCATTTTCGAAAAAAAAATGCTCTATTGTCCCCGTTTTGCCTGTCTGTCAGTCTGTCTGTCCGTCATCACCCTAGATCTCAACAACCATAAGTCCTAGACCCATGATGTATATATCATTTTGTAGGTCTTGGCCTGCCAAGTGTACATCAAAAGTCCATTTCACGATCTGACCTCTCAGAGCCAAAATATAAGAGTTTCTTATGTACCGTTTTTGCTTATATTTTAAATATAAATAATAAAAGCTAATCAAAGGGGCGTAATCATTATTTATTTTTGTAATAGTTATTCAACATGATTACTTCCCTCTCTAAATTTATCAAAATTCATGTGCGTGGAGCAATATTTATGGCTGTAACCTGGAAAAAAAAATACGGATTTCGTCCGGCGTAACCGAAAATGCTCTAAAATATCCTTTGTCTGAAACGGAAAAGACTTAAATTGCTTGTTTTCTAATACAAACTTTTAATTATGTTATTCAAATTAAGTGTTATTTATATGATTTTATACAATGTTTGATTTCAGAATACTTCACTTGACTGTTCATGTGTTTTCATTAATGCGTTCACAATTGTAGACTTTTTCATATCTGGAATTTGATGTCAATGTTCTTCCACGGTTTGCAAAATATATTGCAGTTGAGTTTCATCTTCTGTTAAATCTTTTGCATAATCTGAAATGAGTTTCACCCTTTTTTGGCTGTATCATTTACAACTTTTATAGAATCAACAGTTTTATGTGCTTCCTGGTATTTGGTTGCTGTACTCCACGTGTCAGGGTGATTTTCATTCATGAATGCCCAATTTATTCCAAACACTTTAAATACATATTTTAATCTCTCTGTTACAAAGTCATCTAAGTTCATGTTTGCAATTTTATCCATTAATATTTAGCCTTCAAGCCTTTTTACCTGTTTTTTTTTTGACTGGCTTTTCAAATGCAATCACCATTTTTTCTTTAGTTTGGTTATCAACATCTTTGCTGATAAAAGAGAGACTCACCAGGTCTTCAGTTAAATACTATAAATGACGTGCAATGGTTTTAAAGACTTCTTTGTGAAATTTTTTGAAATTATTCAATTTCTATATCAAAGTCAGGTCATTGTGAGGAGCAGATGAAGAGATGGGAGCCAGAAACCATGTAAATCAAAATTTAAAAAATCGAAAATAGTAGATTTTTTTCTTCATATTTTGTTAAATGAAATTGATGTCGAAACAAGTAAATTTTAATAGTGTACAGTGCTTTTGCCATACATCATGCTTGGTGCATAGGGCCAGGAGTACAGAAAGTTATTCCGCTTTGGCCTGGAGGAATTTCTCCTAAAAAAAAAATCAAAAATTCTTTGTAATCGTGGCGAGGTTGTTTTGTTCCTTGCAGCATATTTACAGCTAATTCTATGCTGATGGTACAAGTGAACCATAAACTTTGAGGTCTGCATCAGTTAAATGCCATGATTCAGAAATAAGTTTACTCCACTGATCACGAAATCGTTGAAACAACTTAATCTCTGGACCAGAAGATGCTCCAAAACATGTTTTGTAAACATGGGATAAAATCCCTTCATTAACATAGTGTCGACAGGCTGTGTATAATAAATATTTTCCAATTAATTTCTCCACCAGGGTACAAACACCTGAATGTATACCTGTCTTGCTTGAAGTAGTATCAAAACTGATTGCCATAATTTTGTCATATGAAATGTTCCAATCTTTTAAAGCTTGTCCAATGATGCAATACTACAGTGGGTGTTCTGAATTTCAGCAAACTTATTTTTTTTTTTTTTGTATTATGTATGATGACTCATAAATTAACAAAAAATATAATATTGATAACATTCTCAACCTAATTATTAAAATAGAAGAGATAAATATGAAAAACATATGAAAACTGTGGATTCGAGTAACCTTGCAAACTTAAACTGCGTTGAACGGATTGTCTCCAAAATTTACCAATATAATTTTTTCATTACATGGAAGTGATGATGGAACCAAAAAAAAAGGTTGAAAACATAAAAAATTTATTTTTTTACAATGCATTTGTTTGTCACCCTATTGCACATGTTTCATAAAAGCTAATTTAGTTAACCTTGGTGACACTCACCTGTAGATGTGAAGCAGCAGAAAGTACCTCCTCAACATTGTCTGTCGTCAGCTCAAGTCTACCAGTGTAGGCAAAGTCAACAACTACTTTTAAGCCTCCTGCTGTAACTCCTTTAAGTACCACAACTTGTTCACGGCTTTCTTTCATGAAGCCTGTTAACATGACTCTAAAATAATCACTGCAAGCTGCCATAACAGCTCTGTGTACTGGAATACTCTTTTGAAAAAAACAAAGTTTAGTTTTATATTCATGGCCTTTTTAATCTATTATCACAAAAAAAAACATCTGGAAAGATAAACTGAATCAGACAGACATTGTAAACCCTTTAGCTTAAAATTATTTATATTGATTTTAAGAATTTATAGTGGGAACTTATTTAGCTTAACTCTTTAATGTCTGACGGCAGGTATTTGGCCATTTTTCATTACCAAACAGGTGTCCTTATATTTCTGGACTATATTGTCTTTTTCAGCTTTATAGCCCATATATGAGTTATATATAATTTTTTTCTACTCTCTGAACAAGCTTTAAAACTATGCAGTTTATTTTTGTGAAAATGAGACATGATAATTAAAAAAAGGAATTTAACAAAAAATTTTTTTTTTTTTTTTTTTAAAAGTGTACAAACACCAATAAGACAAAAAACAAGTATTAAAAACAAACACATTTTTCCAGAACATTTTTATTAATCTATATTTATTTCTGCAAGGAAATATTCAGTTTTCAATCAATTTCTTCTAACAAATAAATGTTTGGTGACTTTTTTTCAAAATATGCATATTTTCACTCATTATTCATATAAAAATGGTATATTTCAATTTTTTTCTTTCCCTACATAATTTTTTTTCTCAGTATATATTATATATATCATTCTTTTTGATAATTAAATGGTAGTTTGAATTAAATCTATATTTTACCATAATATTTAGCTATTTTATTAGAATTATCAATAAATTAAAATCCAATAAGACAAAAGTAATTATCAGGTTTTGAATGCAAAAAAAAAGAAAGAGATATAATTGAGTTAAAATGTTTAAAGCTTACATAAAACTACTATCAATTTCTGGATGAAAAATCTAAAATGTGAAAACAAAGCATTTAGAAATGATTTATTTAAAAGTAAATTTTATTAATTAATTTTCACTAAAAAAGATAATTCCGAACTAAATCCACAATATATTCTTTTCCACTCTTCCTTGATACATGGACTCTTTCCTCTGCACTTGTAGCTTTCAGATCTTTCTCTACATCAATGACCCAACTGTTTCTTGATATCACAAATTGTTTCTTGGTATCCTGAATATGTATAGAGGAAAAAAAAAATTTAATTTAAATTAGCTTGTGATACTGAGATAAACAATTTCTATCTTTCATAACACACAAAAACATATCACACACTACACTTGACATTTTTTTCTTCTCAAAATTTTGTCATTTGAATAGCACAATCTACATTTACTACATTTATTTACTATTATTGGGTCTATTGCATGTTTAAAAAAAAGGCTTAGCGATCGCATAAGACGTACTGTTAGCATCTCTTCTAAATTATTACCGAAGTCTCCAATGAGTTCTTCAGAAAATGTAATTGTCCATAATTATTAGGTCAAATGATGTGCTTAGAAGTTGATCACAAATAAAAAATGCATTACTTGATCATCTGCTATCAAGGTGTAATCACATAATGTGTTGGATTTGCGTAACTCTTGAAGGCCATGAAGCAATGCACAGCAGTGATTCTCTGTAGAACATGGTATGTAACAGGACATCTGTTTCTCACTTGAACTTGTGGATGGACCAGCGACCTCATCACTTTTACATACTGATGGTTGAGGGTCTATTTAATGGTGTGGAAAAAAGACGTCAAAAAATCAATGTCTAAAGAAATTATTTTTTTTCTTCAACCTCTAAATGAATTTTTCAATCTGTTGTAAAATAATGTTGTAACGTTATACAGAATGACTCAAGACATGTGGGTTCAATAACTACACTAATACTTTTATTTATTACTACAAATCCACTTAACATTTAATATAAAACTAAACTAAGCTCAACTAATAAATCCAGGTGGAAAAATCACTACAGGCGAGTTGAACGTGTTACGTCTCAGGTAACGAACTCGCTGTTCTAAAAATAACTGCCCAACTACTGTCCTTTCAATCTGGTCACTAACTTATATCAAAGAGTCTGAAGTAGATCCCCGCCCCCTCAAACCAGGTCACGTGACTGGTCTCTCAATGAATCGTCCTGATGCTAGCACCAGTTGAGAAGTGGAGGGGAACAACTGTTGTTTCACACCCCCCCCCCATCTCCTTTTTTACACACCTGTCCAGGTGATAAAATGGCGCAGAGTCGTGGGTCAGTAGAAAGAGAGTTACAACAATAATATTACTAATAAATGTTTTCATGCTTTTTTTATTAATATTTCTTGCATAAAAATTATTTTTTATATCATTACATTTACCTAAACTTGGAAAGTCTAGAGACTGTATCATACTGTCACAAGTGTTATCCAAAAACCGCAGGCGAGATGCTTGTGTACTGCGAGACACATATGCAGTTGGCTGTTTTCTTGGTGATAGAGGCATTTTATCTCTATATCTAAAAAAAAATAATCGAGAAATACATTTTAAAATTTATCTTTAACGTTAGTTTAAATCAATTCTTAAGACATAAAGAAAAACTATTACAAAATAATCATAGGAAACTCCATCTACTAATTTCCTTATTTATGAAAAATTAATAACTAATTAATGATCAATGTTTTTTTAGTACATGTTCTACAAAAAATAACACCAGGTAACAAAAATAAACTTTTTTAAAAGCTTTTATTTAACTTAACTTTCTGTGGCTGTGAGTGTGTGTGTCTATAAATCTTATAAGTCAATTTTGGACCTGTTCTCAGTTAGTGGAAAATCTCAAATTTGACACATGTGCAGACACATGTGCAATAATTTTTAGTGGGGTGTCAAATATTATCAACAATGTTACATGTACAGTCATTTTATTTAGTCAAAGTGTCAAATTGTTTAAAAATGTATTATGACTAAAAACAATTATGTTTGAAGTTTTTATATAAAATTTCAAAGACATTTGATAAGAAATCTACTTTTTTAAATATAAATTAAAATGACATGTTAAAAAAATCATCATAACAATGGGTCAATGCTTTGAATTTGAAAGGCTTTGTTTTTTGGTACCTAGCCCCAGATAATTGAGATACATTTCAGACATGAATAAGTCATAATAAGATTCAAATGTAAAGATGTATTATCCACTATGGCAAAAGCTATATTATTTAAATAATCAAAATGATAAACGTGGTAATAATAATCTTATAATATTTTTAATTATATTCGTTACCAAAAAGTAAGCGATTAATGAATAAAATAACTTTGTTGTTGTCTAAAATTTATTTATAACTCTCTTGTGTTTAAAGCTAAACATTTTCTTATGACCCGGAAATTAACTTCTGCATTATTTAGATATCGGCTTTCGGCAAGCACGTCCTTACCCCTAAATTGGTATTATTTAAAATGATGAAACAGTCACTATTTCACTATACATGTTACAGCTGAGAACAAGAGCAAGGTCCTGTCAAACTCGTGTAAACTGATATCCTCAGAAAATTCACCCAAGCTGCTATTTTCTCGCAGCTCAAAAAATACTGCAAGTTAAACATGGATTAGACTGATTAGTCTAAGACTAAGTTCGTATTAGTGTTAGTTTTCATATATAACATGAATTAGGGATCGTAACATTGCTGGCTAAGTAGATTGCCAATAGAAAAATCAATAATGAACAGATTTTTATCTTCAACAGTGAGAACGGTTACATATAATAGTTGCACCATAATGTCTTTCACTAATAATTTTATACTGCAAGCAACCAGAAAAAAATGTACCTACCATTCAAATTCAAGGCTGTTAAGTCCTGTTAGTTCATTGTTATGTGTTCATAGCAGTAACAGTGCTAACGGGATCTGTAATTACTATAGAGACAGAGCAGTGCAAAATAAACATATTCATACAGTTAGTATGAATTTACTAAGTGTTGAACCTATTCAACTGTTAAGTCATCGCTTTATTCGTTACAAAGCACAATACAGAAGTCAACATCAAGATCAGTCACAAGGTGATAAATCTGTCAGCAACAGCACTGTGGAGTCTCCGAAAGTAGATAGTAAAAATGACCAAAACAAAGGCAATGGTAGTGAAGTTACTCAAAATGAAACCCAAGACAAGCCTTCACTTTATCAACGATTTAAGCAAACCTACAAGCAACATGGAAAAATTTTTATTGCTGTTCACCTTGTTACCTCTGCTGCCTGGTTTTCGTCTTTTTATTTAGCAGTTAAAAGGTGAAATATAGCTAAAATTTAAATGTTTTTGCTTACAGCATTACTTGAAACTCTATTGTTTAATAATGTAAATGAATATAATTTTACTGATGGTGCCATAGATAATTTTTTATGATTTTAACATGGTTTAGTTTAAAACTTGGATGACTCAAAATTTTTTTTTTTTAAACCCAGTAGACATAACCTTACAGTTTTTGAAAAATATCTAATCCTTGGTTAAATACTATGAATTAATGTACATGTACTTAGTCATGGTGGGCAATACTAGTACTGGTGCTTGAAAAAACTAAAAATTGTCAGTCCTGCCTCTTACATCCTAAGCCTACCATATTTTTTGTCATTTATCAGTAAAATAAGTAAAAAAAAAATTTTATTAGAATAAATTCTATGCTAATACTAAGTTAATTTTAAAGGTCTGCATGCATACTGTTCATTGTGTATGATTTTTGTTTTCTGCAATTGAGTTAGAGATTATCAAAAAAAATATTGAAAGCTTACAGTATTTTTTACTTTTGAATTTAATTTTTCTGTTATAATTTTTTTTTTAAACTTACATTTTACTAGAAACATCATCCACTATGCCCTGGCTCAGTGCTATGAGTTTCGAAATTATAACCAGTTTTTGGTATATAAATTAAGCATTTCAGCTAATTGTTTTTTCATATCTGCCATTCTAGTCCAGACTTCTTTGCCAATTAGGCAGAATATTTGAGAGTTTATGTTATGTAATATATTCCTGCATAATTAAAAAAAATCTAATTATCATTCTGGCAGCTAAGTAAAAAATTACCTTGGTCCTTAACATAATAGAATTATTGGATTTAACAATTATCTGAAACAGTAATGTCTATAACTTTTTTTTTTATCTTAAACAGTGGAATCGATATTGTACCATATTTGGAAAAATGGAACTTCAGCGAGAAAGTGATCAACCCATTTCGATCTGATGGTAAATTAGGTGCCTTAGCTATTACTTTACTTATGTACAAACTGGCTGCCCCAGCAAGATATGCTGTCACTCTTGGAGCGACGAATGTAGTTATCAAGTAAGTTTTGATTTTAATTAACTCATAATCACAGTAGTGGTGAATATAAAAAATATTACAGGTTTCTAGTCTAACCTTGCCACTTAAGTTCCAGAATCTTTCAATAATGTCAATGATAGGTGATATGGAGGCAGCAGAGTCAGAACATCTATTTGCTTAAAAGCAGAAGTCTGGTTACTCACAAATAATTAGTGTTGATTTTAGAAATATAATGATGTGTCAGCTGTGCATTACAGTGAAATAATTAAAATACTTTATACCAAAGTCAAGTTGCTATTCATTAAGCATCCATTAGTGTTTCATTCATAATTGCTCATCCCCTCTCCCCCATGGTGGATTTCTAAAATATCATGCCCAAATGTTTTTGTCGAAAATAATATACTTGTATATAGAAGTGTTTTTTTACTTTTAAGTATAGCCATGGTATATTATCAGAAAAAATGAAATCAACAAAAATTAACTTTATAGCTTATACAGTTTAAATTTAAAAACCAGCTGCTTTTATAAATTGCATTAATACACAGCAAAAAAAATTTAATCAACAGATACTTAAGGAAAGAAGGTAAAATGAAAGAAATCCCACAAGAAGACAGACTGAGATCACTTTATCAGGAGGGTAAAGAAAACTTAAAGACAAAATCCAGAGTACGAATTAAAAAGTTTCGCAGAAAGGCTAAGTTAGGTAAAGGGTCAAAGCAGGATAATAGCTGATGTTTTTAAGATTTTTTTGTGGCTGCATTTGTTACTATATGACAAAATAAACCTTCAATGGTCAAATTCTTTTAAAGCTAGTAATATATCACTTGATATATTTTAAGTTCTCATTTATTTATATATTTGGCATTATAATTTTATTTCCATTATACATGTAGTAATCAAGTCTGTATTTTAGTTGAAAATATAAGTGTCTACTTTCTTAGACATGTGTACACATATCCCTTCTATAACATGGTAGATATTTTCTGGATTTAGGGGAAAGTGGTGATGAGTTTAGAAAAAAAAATGTGATTAAATAATTCAACCAATTTTTGTTCTATTTTGAATAAAAAATAAATATTCTTATTTATTTAAAAATTATTTTAACTATTAACAATGGTAAGTATGGCATATCTCGAGCCAAGAGCATTTCATTCCCTTTGGAAGTAACTAAGGAAAATATTTGTGAAAATGGATACAAAATAAATCAGTTATTTCCCTTGAATTTATTTTTTAAATGAGCAAGTTCATGTATTTTGTTAAAAATTGAATCATTTTGACACAAAATCTTTAAAGTATTTTTAATACAAAATACGTGTATTCAGTTATGTGCAACTGACTCGGATATTGCTTATGGCTAGACAAGACATCATTCAAAAACAAAGTCTGGAGAATTTTTTTAATGTATGTCTTTTTTCCCAGTTTCCTATAGACAATTTCATTTCTCTGTTAAAGTGAATATGTGTTGAAAGAGAAAAGCAATTTTCTAAACATGTTACTGTCAAGGTGTGTAGCAGGAAACTGTGTTCTTGGAAGGATATGTTGTTTTTTTAAAAAAAGGTTTTTAATCTAACATAGCAGTTGTACACATGTATTATATTAGTCACACCACTGACTGTTAACACCCCCAAAATTAAATTCTCTGTTTAAAAATGCTATCAAAGCAGCTTATTTGGAACATGTTGACCAACAATAATTTCTGTTTTCCTTATCCAGCTTAAATACAAGTATTTAAATTTTTTATATTATTTACTTTTTATTCAACCCATTTGCTTGCTAAATTAATAATAATAATGATGATCATATTTACTTTTGTTTACAAATTCCCTCTTTTTTTCCTATATACTTTGATGCGTTTTAAATTTACATTATTGTGATGAAGTAAATTCTTATAGGTAATTACATTTTTTTTTAAAGTACAATTAACGTGCTTATCTTTTTTATCAACTGCTTGCCCTATAGTTGTATTATCCAGGAAAAAAATTCACTTGCCTGGATACCGGTACTGCTTCTATGTTTGTGAGATAAATATTTGAAGAGTGTTTTTGACAAAAATCATAATCATGTGAATCATTAAAGAAAACCAATTACTGCTTCAGCTTGTCAAAGTATTAGTCCTGAAAAATTTTCACTGTTTCATTCTTTTAACCTTATTAGATCTTGATAAATTATAAAAAAATAAATTTCAGCTGCCTAGAGCAGTAGAATAATGAAATGAGATACTAGCATAACAGACATACAGTGTTTGTAGATTTATATTTCAAGTCCTGGGTGTGTTATTGTTTTGTTCAATTATTGTAAGAAACGTTCAAAGTACTTTTGAGTTTTTTTTTTATTTTAGAGGTGATACAATATGAATTTTAATGTGATAAAAATTAAAATGCTGTGCTTTGAAAATGTTGTGATTATTAATTAAGAATTTCTTAATGCTTAATTTGTATATGACAATGGAAGGAGCATCATGTTTAGTTTATTTGTCCTAGGGCGATGATTTTTTTTTACAAAAATAGTCTTATCACTCACAGCTGCAGATATTGTAATTGTATAGACCAAATAATAAACAATACATGATTGATACTGATTGCTTACTGATTAGATGATTAATTATTACTTCCAAATTAAAAGAACTGCAACTACATAAAAGAAAGTTTTTGTTTGTTTGTTTATTAAGCCAAAATCTTATCCAGCATCATCATTATCAGCTTAGATATGGCCTATCCAGTATTAATTTTATAATTAAGAAAAAACGAATTTTTAGGTGGCAGTAGCATTTAACTCTTTCAAGACTGGTGTATATTAGACCAGACATGGGTAAATTTACAGCCAAGTGCAGCCGATTGTGCTTTTTTATTCAGCTTGGCCTATCCTATTTCATGTAATCCTACACTCCATTCAATAATCGGCCTAAACTAATATTTTTTGAAGTCATATATATTATATATGTATATATTTATATATATATACAGTGAAATTTCGTTATTACGATCATCAGTGTAATGAAATATTCAGTACAGCAAAATATTTTTTGCCCCTCCACCTTACCCTTTGCTTATATAATATCTTTGTAACGAACTCTTACTTTCAGATTTGATTAACACACTTATCAAAAAGAAATGTCTAAATCTCAACAACTTTCACATTTACTAGATAATGGGAGGGTTAGATCTGTAACCTCAACTAATGAGGACAGATCACGCTGGATAAAATAGCCAGGTGGGAAAGAAAAGAGAAGAGAGAACTAAGACGTCATGGGACAGCCATGTACATTGGGGGGCGGGGGGAATATACGCGTTTTAAAAAATTCAATAAACCAG
>JAGDYQ010000164.1:121305-194902 GCA_021962125.1 Bulinus truncatus
TTATTTTTTAATTAATTTCTTTAATTGCACAACTTATACAAGTTCATAACACCCCCAGTTATTAACCAAAATCACTTTATTGAAATAGTCGTAAGAACTAGTTATTCAATAATGAACATTAATCATTAAATCATGTCTCTACGATAAATACCAGTTGTCCGTTCTTTTAATACAATAAATACTTCTTCCTAGCTCCTCCGTTCCTTCCTAATTCCCCTACCTTCTTCAAACTTAAAACAAAACAAAAATAACCTAAACAATGTTCTATCTCTTTCCTCGTCAACCGTTTGTGTCTCTCCTCGCTTTTCTTTCCCCCGTTCAATAACCCGTTCATTAGGTGCGTCACCGTACTACAGGGAATTCCCTCTAACATTTTTATTAATACAATAATTAATTGTCTATCTATATAACTATCTAACAATGTGTCTGTCTATTTATCTATGTCTGTCTATGTCCTTACATCACCTTTCCCTCTCGGTAAAAAAAAATTCGTACAAAGTACGCATTTTTTTTTTAAATACAGAATTAACAATCATGTATTACAATTATATTACAAAAAGAAAAGGTACCAGGTCCATATCAAATATGAATACAAAATGTCACAAAAATGCAAATCTAAAAAAAAATCATGAACACATTTCTTCAATACTCATCGTCATAAGTATCATTAAAATTATCTCATATCTCTGTGTCTCAAAATATATCAAAATAAGTCTCTACCACAAATCTCATATATCAAATCTCAATAAAAAAAAAAATACATTGATTGTATGGTTTAGTCTCCTTATGATCATTTTTTTCTTTTCAAAATCAATGAAGGCAAATCTTTTACCACCTACAAAAGTAGGATCCTTCAGAGGTAAAGAGAATTAATCTAATGTCACAAAAAAAAATAATTAATTTTCCTTAATTGTGTGTATTAAAAAAATGAAGTTAAATGTTTTTACAAGAACAATGAAGGCAGACATTTTCCCAACTACAATTATATGTAGGCTCCTTCAAAGTTAATGAAAAAAAAATAACAACACCTTTCTCCCTCAAAATGGATAAGAGCAAGAGAAAAAAAATATATGGGTAAATTTTGTGATTGTGGACAACGTAGAAAATATTAAGGTAAATACAGATTAAAGGGAAAAACAAGAGCGACATCATGATATGAAGAAAACAACTATGCAATTATAAAAATGTGATTACATCAGTGATTACATTTGATATGCAAAATAATAATGTAATGAAATAAGAAGGCAACACTACAACAGCAACAAAAAAAAGATCAATTGTTCAATGTGGTCACTGTGGTAGTTCAGTTAATTAGTCTCGTCTCTTCAACCCAATCAAAATATTCGTTGCTAACAGCTGACCTCATATTCCTAACTCTACCACAATTACGTCCATATTGTATTTGATGTCCAAACCTAACTTTACAGCGCTCTACTCCGTGGCTCTGTCTGTCATGGGGATTCTGATAACACTGGACCCTATGATAGTCATGTCTATCTGGAATAGTTTCCCATGGATTTTGGAAAGTCATACTTTTGTTTGCGTGAATACTACTTCTGTCTAGGTGTATCTGTTTTCTATCTTGGTATATGCTATTTCTGTCTGGGTATACCTGTTTTCTGGAATTTGATGGACAGTGCCTCGCAACGTGACCCCTCAAGTGACAATTAAAACATAGGATGTTGGATAGTCTTTTAGGACAGGTCTTACATGTGTGACCTAGTCTTCTACACGAATAGCACACGAGGACAAATGGTCTTTCATTAACTGTATGCACAGGCTTAGTGTCTTTAACTGGTACAGATTCAATTCTGTCCTGAAAAATTGGCGGTTTATTTACCGTCACAGTATGGCTTTCTTTGATTGAGTTAAGTTTAGTTATGTCTATCTTAACTTGCTCTTCTACATGTTGGTCCTGTTGTGTGGAGGGTATTTCTTGTCTTTCTCTGTTCACATTAGGACATGGTTTTCTGTATATGCCCTTTTCATTGATCCAGTGGAGAATTTGTTCCTTAGTGCAGTCTTGGATGTCTGGTAGGTTGCCAAGTATGATGTCAGCAACGGGATTATCCATAACGGTTGCCATAACAGACCCAGATATAAATGGTGTGTCGATATTAATTTGTGCTGTCGGGAAAAGTTTCCGTGAGCCATCTGCGAGTGTTATTTCTTCCTCGAATGGTAGAAACTGTGTGGGTAAAACTAAACTTTTTCTCACCACTATATTGACTGCCCCTGTATCTCTGAGTAGTTCCGCTACACAGTTGTTGACCAGTGCTGGAAAGAATATGAGTTTACCTCGTGGGCTCAATACAGCGGCGACTGGCGTGTTGAGTCTGGTGGTTGGTCTGGATCTGCTCTCATTTCTTCTTGCCTGTAATGGGGATGGTGGTGAGCGGTGTCTACTGGTGTGATTATTTCTCCACCCTGTATATGATTGACAGTCAGTATTTGTGTGCTGGGTTTGCGAGGTAGCATGGCAGTGCCGGGCGATGTGACCTGGTCTCCCGCATGTGTAACACGTCCTGGTCTCTGGTCTTTGCTGTCTGGGTGGTACACTGAGCCTTCTATAGCGTTGACTCGCTATTGCAGCAGTATATTGTGGTGAATCTGTCCTGCTGACTGGGAGATCGGGATGAGCATCACGAAATGTGTAGAGTTCCCTGATGAGTGCTGCCTCTGTTCTCACCTTTCTTTCTTGCAGGAACTGGAACAATTCTGGGCTGGATGTTCTCAAGAACTTGTCCACCACCAGCAACTCCATGATTTCTTTAGGGTCATCTTTATTAATGCCAGATAATTGTAGCCAGTTTACTAAATGAGATTTGACCGTACCTACAAACTGTCGGGGGTCATAATCACAATCTGGTTTAATGGTGTGAAAAAGTCTCCGATAAGTATCCTCAAACTTGCCCAGAATCTTCGTTAGCGCTTTCTTTAATAGCTCGTAGTTCGATATTTCTGCTGGTTGTAGAGTTTGGATCAAAGAGAGAGGTTTGCCCTTGATTAGAGAAATAAGATGAGATGGCCATTTTGTTGTGTCCGTTTCCTGAACAGACATTACTAACTCGAATTGTATTAAAAAACTTTCTATGTCTGTTGTACCATCAAATGGTGGTGGTTTGTTGAAGGGGCCCGGTGTTGAAAGTTGCTGTACAACAGTTTTATTTGTGGCTCTTATCTTTTCCATTTCAAGCTCATGGGCTCTGGCCTTTTCCTGTTGTTCTGCCTGGTGTTGTCTCTCTTTTTCTCGTTCTTGTCTCTCTTTTTCTCGTTCTTGTCTCTCTTTTTCCTTTTGTTCTGCTTCGAATAATCTCTCCCTCTCTCGTTCTTGTCTTTCACACTGCTTCTCGATATACTTTGTTAAGTCCTTATCAGTAAGGCCCAATTGTTTGCCGGTGGCTATTATTTCTTCCATTTCGTTCTTAGTAGATGAACTATTTTTTTTTCCTACTTATTATATTAGTTGGGGTCTGTGATGTTGGTTGGTATGGTCTTAAATAACTTTGGACTGTCGCTGAAAGTGACGGCTGAACTGACACTGACAATAACGACTGTACTGATGCTGATAATGACGGTTGTACTGACGCTGATAATGACGGTTGTACTGACAGACCGTATGCTCTCCACAGGTCAAATAGCAGGACACAGACAATATATCTGACACGTCACCATTTAGATTGACTCTCAATAAGTAGCAATAATGCTTTCATTCATGAGTTGTTCTTGTGGCTGTGATAAACACTATAACAAAGTTTCTTTTCTATCTTAGCTGTTTCCTTACTTGCATGGGTTCACAAGACAATTAATATTTGTCTTAGACTTCTGACACCAAATTGTCAGGGTATGGATGCGGTGGTCTCTTTTATATATTTATTTTTTAATTACTTTCTTTAATTGCACAACTTATACAAGTTCATAACACCTCCAGTTATTAACCAAAATCACTTTATTGAAATAGTCGTAAGAACTAGTTATTCAATAATGAACATTAATCATTAAATCATGTCTCTACGATAAATACCAGTTGTCCGTTTTTTTAATACAATAAATACTTCTTCCTAGCTCCTCCGTTCCTTCCTAATTCCCCTACCTTCTTCAAACTTAAAACAAAACAAAAATAACCTAAACAATGTTCTATCTCTTTCCTCGTCAACCGTTTGTGTCTCTCCTCGCTTTTCTTTCCCCCGTTCAATAACCCGTTCATTAGGTGCGTCACCGTACTACAGGGAATTCCCTCTAACATCTACATTAATACAATAATTAATTGTCTATCTATATAACTATCTAACAATGTGTCTGTCTATTTATCTATGTCTGTCTATGTCCTTACAGTCAGTGACTCTCATAGCCACACATTTGTGGTCCAAGCAGTGCAGGATTACTGTAAAAACTACACAAGCTATAACAATTGTCCTATTGAGCATTTGTCCCTAACCATTCATACTGCAGTCCATTACCTCAGAAAACACATAATCAATGTGTAACAAAACAATTTTATATCTAATCTAACTGATCAATTTGTAATAGTAACTGCCCAAGAAATAAATATTTGTATTTTTTATTTTGTTGCTATTTCATGAATGATATAATTTCATGTACGATAAAACAAAGTTAACATTTCAAGATTTTCTTTCGTTACTCTTAGTACCAGAAGTGCTGTAATCTTTATAAAACGAGCTTCTATTATTTCTTCCCTCTTCCAGTTCTATTTTCTTTCTGCCTTCTCTGCTCTGTATTCTCCCTCGTTCTCCGTATTCTCTATTCCCCACTCCCAATTCTATGTCCGACTTTACTGTAAAATCTAGATTGAGTATATTTCGCATTTTCTTTTAAGTTGTCGAGTATATAACAGCTTGGTATAGGCCCTTTAAGTAGTACTAGAGACGGTCTTAGGCGTAAGGGGGCCTTAGTCAAAGATTAAAAGATATAAGGGAGGTCCTGAGACAAGAGCGCCCCTAAGCATAATTTTTATAGGATTTTGCTATGGAAGAACGTCGTTGGTAGTGAGGTCCGTGGGCAGCCGCATAGCTTGCTTATCAATGGTAATAATGGAGAACAGTGGTGATCAATGGTCACAGTATATTTGTTATTGAGTAATATGATATTATGTATGATTGGATTGAGTGTTCATTCGCTAATTTCCAATACATATTTGCCTACGTTATTTATTTGTCGAAGGGCCTTTTTATGACAAAAAAATCTAGTAATTTTTTTTTTAATTTCATTCCATTTTGACTGGGATATTGTTTTGACTGTTAATCACTGTTAGTATGAACATCTACTCATAATAAATAATTTTCCGAAAAAGGGTTTCGTACACATTCTATTAATAGAAGAGCGTTTGTTTTTGTAGGCCTATAGAATCACTAGTGAGTAACATAATGTTTCGTTATACTTTTCTCTGCCAGATGTTGAGTTTCTAGAGAATATAACAACTATGATTTAACAGTTATTTTCATCAGTGATGTTTTGTGTAGAATGACAGCAATATATTATGCAGCTTAAGACAGGCTCTACAAGTAGGCCTACATATTTTGGATAATGAAAAGAGTCCATGAATTTTGCACATAAATATGTTAGTTGACCTGAAAGATATTTATAGAACTGAGTTAATATTTTAAGTATTGACATCAAGAAAATCTGAGAACAAAAATACACTCAAATGGTTATTTTTTTAAAGTTGGATTATTTCCTGGTTTGCTTCTTGTTTCTCTCTGTATAGTTGCATATGTTCCTAAAGCAATTTTTTACTGACAAAAAAGCCAAACATAAAATCACATGTTACGAAAATTTCGCTGAATGTCAAATATCAGTTACAAGAATCTACTTCCTATGGAACTCATTTGAAGATTAGAAGTCGATAATAAAATAACAGAAGCATACATTTATTCGAACTGACTTCCTAAATATATGCTGATGAATTCCAACGCAAAACTGTAGTTGATGTAACGTCTCTATGAACGGAATCTAAATTTCTGTGTTAATGTTATAGTACAGGGGCGATCATGAATGACTTTCTTTTACAGCCACACGCATACTTATTTTTAAGTAAAAAAAATATAAAGAGACTCACTCAAATCAATTTAAAAATCATTTAGTGAATTAAAGGAAAGATATAGTTTTTGAAAAATTAAGTATTTAACTCGCTCAAGAGCCGTCTGTGACTCTTGTCATGAATATAGAAATAGAAGCAAAAAAACAGCTTTACTGCATCTGTTAATGGTTCTCATGGGCTATACATATTTCATTTTACTATTTTGCGCGTCATCAACTGTAATTTTATATTGTATAGACCACAATCTTTTTGAATTCTTCTACATTTCTTATTGTATAATAAATAATCTCAGTGTGTAATAAAAAAACAACAAGCAATTAAAGTCTTTTCCGTTTCGGACAAAGGACATTTTAGAGCATTTTCGGTTACGCCGGACGAAATCCGTATTTTTTTTTCCGGGTTACAGCCATAAATATTGCTCCACGCGCATGGATTTTGATAAATTTAGAGAGGGAAGTAATCATGTTGAATAACTATTACAAAAATAAATAATGATTACGCCCCTTTGATTAGCTTTTATTATTTATATTTGAAATATAAGCAAAAACGGTACATAAGAAACTCTTATATTTTTGCCCTGAGAGGTCCTATCGCAAAATGGACTTTTGACGTACACTTGGCAGGCCAAGACCTACAAAATGATATATACATCATGGGTCTAGAACTTATGGTTGCTGAGATATAGGGCGCTCCTTTGCTAATATAGCTTATATAGTAAAAAACGGTACTTAATACGCCCCCTTTTTCGGCCCTCAGAGGTCCTTTCGCGAAATGAACTTTTGATGTGCACATGGCAGGCCAAGACCTACAAAATAATATATACATCATGGGTCTAGGACTTATGGTTGCTGAGATCTAGGGCGCTCCTTTGTTAATATAGCTTATATAGTAAAAAACGGTACTTTATAAGCCCCCTTTTACGGCACTCAGAGGTCAGATCGCGAAATGAACTTTTGCTGTTGCACACATGGCAGGCCAAGACCTACAAAATGATATATACATCATGGGTCTAGGACTTATGGTTGTTGAGATCTAGGGTGATGACGGACAGACAGACAGACAGTCAGACAAAACGGGGACAATAGAGCATTTTTTATCGAAAATGCTCTAAAAAACAACAATTAAATTCAGAACTATATTTACTTTCTGGACAGTGTTACAAGTAATATGGATATGAGTAATATATATATATATGTATATATAATGTTCTGTGTGTATATATCATCTAATTATCTAATACATGGCTTCGTAAAGTTGACTGTTTGTAAACTACAATGTTTCTCAAACTATGCTACGCGATTACTAGAACACTGCTGTTTGGTAAAGCCACTTCAATTCTTCTGCAAAAAAAAAGTATAATTTACAATTGAAAATTTTTTTACGAGAACAACATGGTGTCTACATTTTTTTAAAATAATACATTTCTCTTTGTGAACAATGTTCCTGTTTTATTGCATTTTTTTTAAATACATTCTCAAATCATGTTTTAAAATAGATGTATTATAAGTGTTCCTAGGCACATAAAGTCAATATTTAGTTTTCAATGGGGGAAAAAATGTCACGGGTTAGTGTGCACAACTTGAAATAAAATAAGAACCGCCGTGTAGACTGATGGATTTATTTTTGAACATGTTCTTCTAAAATAATCTAAAACATCCTGCACTTATGTATGACGCTTTAAGTGAGCACAGTCTCAGTAACTCAAAGCGTAAATGTGTTAGTATGTGTGTATGTGCGCTTTTTTTTTTACATCCGTAAGCATGTCAAATTTATAGACGTAATTTTACATTTTGTATAAAACAGAAGTTATTTCTGATTGTAATAGATACACAAAAACTTAATGCTGTATTCATCAGCTTTATAGTATAATTGTATAAAAATATCTCGCATTAGAATGGGGTTTATTGCAATTAGTAATTATCTTACATTTTTATTGACAATAGCTTTATCATGCACTTCGTCTTACGGTAAGTTGCTCATTTAGTTTTCACAATATACTATCTTTTTATAGTTATTCAGAGAACTGTCACGAAAATTGGCTAAAAAAGGGATTACTGAAATAAAAGTAATTCTGCAAACTAAACACTGGGAACAGAGGACCTATATTAATTTTTCCACAGTAAGACTTAGAAGGACTTATTTTTACTTGTACTTGCATGGTCAGTACTTTGAGCATCTCTGCATTCATTTATATATATATATATATATATATATATATATATATATATATATATATATATATATATAAATGTATTATTCGAATATAAATAATGAATTTGTTATACAAATTATTAAAAATAACTTTCCATTTAATTTTCTATTTAAAGACTATTCTCTTCCTTCTAATCATTATTCATTTTTGAAGTAAAAATTGAAGGATTAAAGAAATAATCATCTCAAGCCAGTGTATTTGTTGACAACCGCAAAATATAAATGACACAGAATGCGCATCCCTTGTTTTGATCATAAAGCGTAAAGTTGTATTTGAACTATAATAATTTCTTGAGATTTATTACTGAATCTTTGTATATCGAGCATCTTCTAATATTCATCGAACAAGTCACTGAAAGGAATGTCATTAAGTTTCTCTAAGTCGGGACCGACATTTTAATTAGCAATCTAAATCAGTTTTTAAAACGTCATTTTGTTTTAATTAATCGTGGTATTTAATCTTTATACCTAACTGTGGCAAATTATATTGCTTTACATGTATTATAATTCTATTTCCGTCCTGTGTGTGATACATTTACTTGCACAAATATTTATGGTACATGACATTGATCCAGTATCGTGGTAAATCGTCTAATAATTAATGGATCTGATATAACAAGATATAAAGTTCACTGTAACTTTAGATGTGCATTTAAAAGTGATTCTTAAACTTTTTCATGTCGTGACCTAATTAGAGAACTGTTTTGTTTCTGCGACCTACTATCATTTTTATTTTGTGACCCACCTGTAAAACAAAATGTATGAAAGAAAAATAATAAAATCGTCTTTATTTTGAGTTATATCGATTTGTCCCTTTGGTTTTGCAGATGTCATTTTTTAGTTTTCTAGCATATATAGAAACAAAAATGTAATTATGCAATAATATATTCTAAATCATTTGATTATAAATTTTAAAAAAATTTCGAGAAACTCCAAAATTCGTTTACGACCCTACAATGGGTGTAGAGTCTTGCGACCCAAACTTTGAGACTACAGTAAGACCTCGCTTAACGCGGGTTATACGTTCCATCAAAGTAGAGCGTAATATGAAACAGCGTTAAACGAGGTTATCTCATCATGTAAATAATGGGGTTGGGGGAAGATGGATGGAAAATGTGTCAGGTATTTGACCATTAAATTTTTTAATTATGTTTTTTATAAAAATAAAACAAAAATGTATTTCTTACAAATATAGAAAAATAATAAACGAATATATACATATAAAAATAAATAAAATTTTAAGTTAGTTTGTTTAGATTTCAGATCATTCAGTCTCTTCAGTATTTTCAATTTTCTGTCTTTTTTTATCAAGAAGGTATCGAATGTAATTTGCGTTTTCCTTTTGCGCCCTGTAAGAAGTTGATTGTAAGTGGATAAGGCATCCATAACACCCCGTCTTACCTTTCAACTTCTCTCAAAATTTGAGTCATTTTCAATAAATTGGTACAAAATATCTGTTCAAACTGGTGTTTAGAAACACTGTTGAAAGTTCTTTTTGCTCTTCTTCAGAATCACTACTTTCAATATTTTTGTGTTCTTCTTGTTCCGCTAATTTCTTGAGCTCCTCACTAGAAAGACTGGCTGCTGTTTCTTGCACTATTTCTTCGACATCTTCCACATTACCTCATTTAAACCGGTTTGTTTCGCTAACTCCACTATATCATTTATATCGACAGTGTATCTAGTGTCACCGCCCTTACTTAGGCCTGGTAAATACGTGAAAAGACACGACTTTTAAACATTTTTCTGTTGCCTCATTCCAAGAAAGGTTTATGTTTTCTACAGCATTCATGATATTGTAGTTTTTCCCAAAACTCTCTTATTTATTGGTTCTCTTTTCCGTCTGTTTATATATATATATATATATATATATATATATATATATATATATATATATATATATGTATACAATACAATAAAATGTCAACAAATGTTTGAACCGTTAAAAATATGTTCGTATAACACCGCAGGAAAGGAGAAACACAGATGCACTGCTTCCGATATCGGGAAGCCTAACGCTGCGCGTGCAATTTCGGGGAATCCACAATTCATATAAAAGAGCGTTAAACCGAAACAGCGCTAAACGAAACAGCGTTAAGCGGGGTCTTTCTGTATTCTAAATGATTTTATGAAGATTTATGGCGGTATGTGGTTTTCGTTTCAGTTGACACGTTCTATTTATTAAAATAGTTAGTTCCAAAGTTTTTATTTTGTTTTCATCAATATTATTTTACATGCATACAGGTACAATTCCTGAATGCCAAACAGTAGAATCACGTTTTATGATTGATGTGGATATACTAACAGACTATTGGGAAGATAACCTAAACATAAGCAAGAGCTTCGTAGAGAATATTTTAAGCTCTTTACCAATAGCAACTGAAGCCATTGATGTTGACTTTGTACATCATCACAGTCGATTTATGGTTGTGTCCAGTCTGGTAGATGACATGGAGAAAATGGACAAAATTATAGCCTTAACCAATCGAGGGTATAATAGTTATCTTTCTTTTTAATAAAACGAGCAAACGTATATACTTACATAAAAACATATATAAATATATACATAATTACAAACGTATATAAATACATACATACATAATTATACATACATGTACGTATATACAAACTTACACACTTGCACACACCACAAATACACACATGCACCCAAAACACACACACGCACCACAAAAACACACACCACAAAAACACACACCACAAAAACACACACACACAACACTTTGACAACACACACATACTCATATATATATACATACTTACAAACATACACATACATACATTTATTTGGGGATAAATACCTACCTACACTGATAAATTCATGGTTGAAAGCATAATTTAATATAAATGTATACATACATTCAGACACTTATTCATAAATACTACTACATCACGATATGCACACAGCCTCACACGGACAGACATAATGACAGAGACCATTGATAACTGTAATTGTTTTGTATAAATGTTAGATTCATTTCGAATACTACAATATCGATTATAAATTAAGTAGAAGCCTGAAGCTGATAAAAAGTCTCAATGACTTATCATTTCAGATTTACATATACCACAACTACTCAAATGAATGAGACGGAGCCGTTAGTTGCAGATACCGATGGTGGATCAAACGTACAAGTCCTGACTGTTCTGATTACTGATCATCTCTCAACGAAAACATTGGAAGCAGCAAATAAAACCAATAGTTTTAGAAAATATCCTGAGGTAATGTTTGTATCTAAACATATTGGAAGTTCTTTGTTTAAACAATTGGAGACAGTTTAAATAAATCTGACGGTGGATGGGAGTCACGGGATTTTAGTTATAATTAGTTTCGGGCATCGCTCGATTTAAGAAAAAAAACCAGTGCCGGAGATGAAAAAAAAATTTTTCAGAGCCGGGGAAAAACGTCTGTGGTTTCATCCTCAGCAGGGATATATTAGCTAAAGCAGAGCCGGGGATGACAGTTCTCAGTGCCGGGGATATCCCCGGCATCCCCGGCGGTAAATCGATCCCTGGTTTCGGGGGAGGGAAGGTTTCGCTTATATAATTAGAAGAGATTGTTGCTGTTGTTTTTCTTCGTAACAATTGTGTTGATAGGGGGGTGGGGGGGGGAATTCAGATAATTATTCCGCTAAATGCAATGTGAATGGTTTCTTAGTTTCATTGTTCATTATTTCAAATCAACAGAATTCGGAACTTTTTTTTTCTTATAATATTAACATGCTAACTAATACCGACATAGTTTCTTTTGAAAAAAAAACATAAATATTATTCCTTACTGGGCAAATGATTTGAAATAAATATTGCCTCAGCGCATTTACCGTGTCGTGTTGGGCCTCTATTTTATCTCCTTCGTTAATACTTCATAATATGTCCGCATTCTTTAAGATCAGCATCCCAACTTTTACATTCGTCAACTAGCACCTGTCCCATACGATAAACTCTTTACTGTAGGTTAACTCCCTTCTCCACGTTCACCTACAACCTTCACCTTCCCTCCTAACCCCCCTGATCTCCTCAATCAAATACAGCCATGCTTCACTGGTCACACTGGTCACTCCGGTCAATCTCCATTCACGACTTTGATCTTCCAACTTTTCACGATCAGACCCACGCCATGCCATTCAAACACGCTAACTGACCCAACACATTTCTCACACCCACATATATTATTCTGATAGCAGATATTCTGCTGCGCAACTCACAAACTAATACACAACAACCGTTACAATATATAGTTGGTGCATAGCACATTATGCTAATAAATGTCTATACAATATTATTTAAGTGATGAACTCATTTGTTTTATTAGTGAAGCTACGATCCTAACTAAGAGGACGTTAATAATTTTCATCGAAAACTTATCAATATTGAATTTTACATAAGTGTATTATTAATTTCAGAGTTTTACCATCGCTGTTGGTTCTAGTCCTAACGAAACAGAAAAGTCTTTGGAATCAATCAATTTTCACCGCATCTATTCATTGTTAAGTCTGAATAGTACAATTCATAGTATACAGAATTTCATTTGTAAAAGTAAGTTAAAGTTCCATGTTTCATGAAATATGAATTCGTAGTGAGATGAACCTTATATGCCAACTCTAAAAAAAATGTTAACAGCTTCATTTTTGAGGTAATCAATTAATTAGTAAAGTATTTACATTTTACAGTATCAAGTATTAATACATTTTATTTGACAGGTAGCTACCAGGGTAATTTTACTCAAGCTCGGTCATTGATTAACAGAGATACAGTGGCCGAGATGGTCACGTATCTTCAGACTATTTCTCAAGATGAAGAAACGAGTATTGAACTAAATGAAGGCGTTCGATTGGATTTATCAGCAACAAGTTTTCCTTTTCACATGACATCATATAGTACATCAAACAATGAACACGCTGCTACAGCAATACCACAGCCAATAGACTTTGAGCAATCTATTAAACAAAACAGTTCTACACATCTTGTATACAGAGAAGGTGAGACAATATTCCTTTCTGGGTCTACGAATGAAACTGAAGTGAAATCAAAACCTACAGCAGCTCAAAAAATAAAAGAATCTTTGACAGAAATGACAGCTTTTATGCCATCAGTGACAGAAGTATCAGAATCAGTACCATCAGAGACCAAAGTGCCAGTATTAATGCCAGCAGCAACCGATTTATCAGCATTAGCACCATCTGCTCCCACAGTGCCGATTTTTTCATCAGCATTGTCAGGCTTGTCAGCAATGAGACCATCAGAGACTGGAGTGTCGGTACTAACAGCATCAGCGACCGAAATTTCAACAATAGCACTATCACCGTTCCCAGTTTTATCACCATCCTTTTTAGATGTATTAAAAATGAAACCATCAGAGACCGAAGTATATGGGTTTACACCGTTTTATACCGACATTCCAGTATCGATGACAGTCCCAATATTTTCACAGACACTGTCTGTAACATCGCCGCCATTAACACCATTAGTGTCTAATATTCAAGGAATGACACCAACATTGACCCCATTAATTTTACCGCCAGTGTCTCAACATGTATTGACATCATCATCGACCCCAGTAATTTCACCGCCAGTGTCACAACATGTATTGACATCATCATCGACCCCAATAATTTCACCGCCAGTGTCACAACATGTATTGACATCATCATCGACCCCAGTAATTTCACCGCCAGTGTCACAACATGTATTGACATCATCATCGACCCCAGTAATTTCACCGCCAGTGTCACAACATGTATTGACATCATCATCGACACCAGTAATTTCACCGCCAGTGTCACAACATGTATTGACATCATCATCGACCCCAGTAATTTCATCGCCAGTGTCACAACATGTATTGACATCATCATCGACCCCAGTAATTTCATGGCCAGTGTCACAACATGTATTGACATCATCATCGACCCCAGTAATTTCATCGCCAGTGTCACAACAACATCTAATGAGATCATCGGCCCCAGTTATGTTACCGCCAGTGTCACAACAAGTATTGACATCATTTGCGACCCCAGTAATTTCACCGCCAGTGTCACAACATGTATTGACATCATCATCGACCCCAGTAATTTCACCGCCAGTGTCACAACATGTATTGACATCATCATCGACCCCAGTAATTTCACCGCCAGTGTCACAACAAGTATTGACATCATCATCAACACCAGTTATGTCACCGCCAGTGTCACAACAAGTATTGACATCATTTGCGACCCCAGTAATTTTACCGCCAGTGTCACAACAAAATGTTACGACACCATCCATGTCAGAATTACTGCCAACAGAGTTGTCATTTTCACAAATGCCAGTGTTTAAAACTGGCTTATTATCAGTGTTGAATGTATTAGATTCAGGTACATTTTTAGAGGTAACATCAAAGTCACAATTACAGCCAGACGTTTCATCGTTCATCACATCATCTTTAGTGTCAGTATTATCGTTAAACAAATCCTTTGTTTCTCGGTCAGCAATGTCTTCAGAACTACCCCTATCACCACACTTGTATTACAATGTTAAACTTACATCCTCTTCATCAGTGTCAGGTGAGTATTTATCGTCACTCGGATTACCTGCCGTATCAACGTCAATACTAGACTATTCGGATCAATCTGCTTTATCACAAGTGTCTTATGAAAGTCAAGTTGTTTCCCCCTCCAAATTATCTTCAGTGACACCGCTAGTTTTGCAATCAGCTTCAGAATCTCTAACTAACCTTTCATCGACATTTCTGCCCAACTCATCTGTTTTTAAAACTTCCTTGGTTTCACATACGTCGACCGCACTGATGTCTTCATCTTCCGAGCCTCAACATAAATCTACATTGGTGGCAGCACAACAGATTTTATCAACTTCATTTTCAACTCCCTCTTTAATGCCCAATGAAATATCGTGGACCTATCCACAGCCAAGCGTTGATAAGCATAAAACTAACACCAACATTCTCTCAACAATTGCCAACTTACCAGCTCTACATTTTGATTTCTTGGTTATGTCCACGCCAACATTATCTTCATTGCTAGATAAATATAACGATGTTAATGATGAGAACCAGCTCGTGACATCATCTCTGACTGGATCTGACGATTCACTCTCTGTTTATTTAAATGGTTCTGCTGCATCGTCGCAATCTCCTAAAGTGATATCCCACACAATAAATCCTCGCGAAAATTCCCTTGAACATAATTTACACACATTTTACTTTACACAATCATTCACAACTCCAGAATCTTTACTTTCACTACAAACACAACTAGCCACATCTACTCATGAAATTCTACGATTTGATCCTTCAGTCATTCAAAGTGAAACGTCAAAACTCCAGACACTGATATCTAGATTACAAATCTCTGTCACTTGGAGTCAGTCTAGGGTTGTGACAGTAAAAAGTATCAGTGTGGACGAGGCGAAAATACTGTCTCGCCTAACGCAACCTTCTTACTTGGACACACAGACAATGAGACATCGTCAACATATATATGGGTGCCTATTGTGGCTTGTATTGCAGCAGCCTCTATCATGGCATCCATACTAGTAATTCGTCGTTTAACCAGATCTGGAAAATATAATATTAATGGCAATGATGGCATTGAACTAACTCATCATCCAGCAAAGATTCATTAAGCTGACAAAGTTTCTTAAAGCCCAGATGAAATGAGGACAACACGTGCACACTTTATGGGGGCAAACCAAAACTGTGATTCGTTTTTATTTATTGAAATACATGTTTTTAAAAAAGAAATGTATTAATCCAATGTTACTTATACATCATACATTGCATATGTACCATATCAAAAACTGATCTTATATAATACTAGTTGAAAAGCCTGCTGAAGCTGGTTGTTTGCTACCTGCGATATAATAAGAAATCCTTGTTGTGTTTAGATTTCCAGTTTTGGAATTCCCCAGACTAATTTTAGCCGAGCCAGCAAGGGAGTTAACTCCTCTCAGTAAGAGAGTTAAATGATACAATGATTGATAATTGAGTTGTATCCCTTTGACCATCATCCTAAGAGAGACGAAAATTTTGGAATTCCCCAGATTATTTTTAGCCGGGATCCACACGGTCGAACGTACGCCTAAGATAGACGATTATTTAATAGATGTCGGAATTGAAGGACACTATTGAAAAGAAATATGGCACGATTGTTCTGTATTGACTACTAAAAGATCATTTAATCATGTTTAACAACAATTTTATTGACTTCACTGTGTCTAGGTGGGGAGAGGGGGTACAGCAACCAATCTTATAAAATAAATAACCAGAATGGGGCCCTGTACTAATGAGGTTTTTTTCGACCAGTCAGTTCAGGCAGCCTTGTTTACATGTCAGCTGGGGCGGATTGCCATCCTTAAACCTGGAACTAACCTATCGTGTTATACGATCATCTTTAAGGTGAATACATTAAGACGGGTAAAATACAGGCTAAATCATACATGTTTTTTTTTCTTTATATAATTTGTTTTTTAATTATAATTGCTCTAGATTCTTGACTGAAAACGAACTTATTTAGAAACAATTATTGTATCTTAAAAGTTTTTTAAACTATTTTATAATTGGAATATGTGTTACTATATAACTACTTTTTGAAACCCAAACTTCGGAAATGTGGCTATAAATAATTGGTTTCTGACCAGAAATATCAAAATACTATTCAATATGAAATTATTGAATTAAAGCAGTGCAAATAATAATTATCTTTATTTTGTAATGATAACAATGTTTTATTTCAGGAATGTTTGAATTTTCTTTATCAATTTGCTAAGCATTTCATGTTTTTATCGTGCAGGCTATATAAATAATGCACAAATTTTAAAAAATGCATTAAAACACTTTAATATCTAATAAAACAATTGACATCATCACTATTGTCCTTCAATCATGATCATTTATCACAACATTACATTTACTTTTAATTTGACCAAAGTGACCATTACTCCGAACTCTAACTACAGAAACCCTTTGGTATTTATAATACTTTAAAGTATCATTTCACAGTGTACCTAAACTATTATATATATATATATATATATATATATATGTGTGTGTGTGTGTGTGTGTGTGTGTGTGTATTATGAAAGAATATTGGCTAATTTCAAAGCAAAAAATAGTTTTTAAAGATCGTTAGTGTTTGTATTGAACTCTGGTTTTATATTTTATATCGATACGAATTTTCGTTTATACTTCTGTGTAGGTATTTAAACTCAGTAGTTCTTTTTGAAAATGTTCTCACTCTTTTGATTGCACTGTGAATAAACAAAAATCATATTTGTTTGTTTATTTGTTCTACTAAAATAATGGCAGTAAATAAATCATGCACAGTTATAGGATATCTATAAACAAATTTTAAATAATCTTACAATAAACAAAATGGAAAAAAAATTAAATAAAAGAAACCATATTTATGTTCGGCCCGTTACGTTCCAATATAAACTATTTGTACTATTGTTTAACATGCCCATGTTCAAGTCTATGAACTCTGTAATAACTTGACACAAGTTGTCACCGACAATGTAGATGACTCCAAGACAAAGCGGTGTATTTAAGCATATTAAACAACAGCTTATTGTACTTAGAGTGTTGGGAAAATTGACCAGGTGTTGACCATTGTAACGGTAGTAGCCAGTAAACTGCAATGACGCACTTCTGGACACTGAAATAAAAATAACGATCTAGAAACAAATAACACAAAGTTTTAAAACATTCAGCTAAAAGTTTTAACTAATCGTTAGAAGAATATTAATTTAGCATCAACTGTTTTCAAACAAGAAGACTAAAAGAGGAAACAATAAGCTTGTAATTTTTATATCCTTAATATTTCAATGTTTGACAGTATTAATTAACTATTCAACTAACAAGAGGCGGATTTAAGGACGGACGAAGCGAATATTCAGGGGCCCACAGAGCCCAATTTCAATCTCTATGATATGTCTCTCTTTTTCTAAAGGGCCCAATATTTTATTCTTCTCCAGAGGCCTTAGCTGATGTATGTCCTTCTCTGCAACTAAATTATTCTTAACAAAATTGTACACAATGTTTAAGAAATCGCGAGGCATAAATATCACCCAATGAAAAAATTAGTTGCAATAAATTTAATAACGGAAAAAAAACATGAAAATGCACTAAGTTTAACAAAGGAAAGAAAGTCAGATGTGAAACTCTTGAATAAACACCTGTAAGGTAAGGCAGTATTAAATTTATTGTTGTCTGATAAACAAGGGCCAATATTTTTCAAGGTTAAGGTTTGGGCTTTATTCCATTAATAGTTAACCCAGTCTTGCTAGACAGGGAATAGTTGCCCACGAAAGTGGGTATTGTTTTCAAATATTAAATCCTCCATCACATTTAGATAATATCAGTTCTGATAATAGCACCTCTAATTATTTGCTTTCGCCGTTGAGAAGTGTGCGTTCGATTATTTTATTCTGTCACACTGAGACTTGACCAGGTATATGACATATCAGCAGAAATACCATCTCTACAATGGGGTGAATGTTCATTAAATATTTATAATCTCTACAATGGAAATACGGAGAGTTATAGACAATTTCATTAGTCACGTAAAAGAGCTGAGGGCTAATAGGGACCATCTGTACCGTTTGAGAACCTAGTCACTATAATAGACAACTAGCAGTAGATCACTTCTCAATACTGCCCTACTGTCAACCTTGAGGGTTCCCAGTGAGATGAATGTGATTTTTATAAGCCCTGGGAAAATTCTCCTATATATCTCAATAGTCAAAGTTCCCTCTATACCTCCATAGTCAAAGTTCCCTCTATATCAACATAGTCAAAATTCCCTCTATATCAACATAGTCAAAGTTCACTTTATACCACCATAGTCAAAGTTTCCTCCATACCTCTATAGTCAAAGTTACTTTTATACCTCCATAGAAACTGTAGGCTATTCTCTGCTATGGTGATGGAGAAAAAAGGCATTTTGAAAAAAAAGTTTTATTTGTGGTTTGCAGAGATGGGGTAAAGTACTCGAGTACATTTTGCAGTACTTGTACTAGTACTTCCACCTTTGGGTAATTCTGCTCTTAATTATACTTGCATGGTGTCACAGTCTGTGTCTTAAGTTTTATAAAATCCAGAACATTCTCCTATTTTATCACTCGAGAGGGGGGAGATAATATATAAGATAGACAAAGGCTTTGTTTTCCTAGGTGTTCGCACTGTGGTCAGTCCGTCTAGCACCCACTATCACTGAAAGTTACCTGGGAAGGTAAAGTCTATAGGGGAGATAATCTGTGCCCTTGACATTCAGACGAGCGAGAGGTATGGGTATTATATAAATGCTGGCCAGAACTCAGTAGGTGATCATACCAATAGACAACAACCGCAGGGACCCCGCAAGGGGATCTTGACACATGGTCAGTACTTGGAACATCTTTGGCAGTTTTTTAGGATCTATGCGATAAACATAACACCAGTACAAGAAGTTTTTTTTTTTCAAAAAAAAAAAGATAATCTTACTGCTGGCATTTGGACACAATCCCATTACAGAAGATAATGTTGGAGCATACTGTTTGGTCATAAGGTAACCTGTGTCATTTGATGGATAGGAGTTATAGGGCATGAGATAATGATAGGGGACAGCCTGTAGATAGAAATGATAAATTGAAATGTCTGTAACAAAACGTATTAAAATCTCACATAGTATTCTCAAGTTTAGAGAATGAAAATCATCTTACTCAGCTAGAATTGTAAATGAACATGTGTCCATTTAGCACAATCATGTTTTTCAATAATAGTATCGGTAAATATATATATATATATATATATATATATATATACTCTACAGTCTACAGCATATTTATAAACACTACAGATTCCAGATTCTAATACATATATCTCAAGTTCGAGAAAAGTTGCCACACATCCCAATTCCCATTCCAAAGTGATGTGCACGTACGTGTGTGATTATTTCATCCTTACCTTACTTAGTCCAGCTGTTGATGAGTTACATACTTGCTGCCAACCAACATACACGGCGGGCTTGACATTACTAGGACAAGAAAAAATGAATTGCTAATATTTTCATTATTATTCGTAAAATAGTACATAGAATAAGCGGAATTGAAAATAATTTTAAATTACCCGTAGTCTAATGAAATATTGAATATACATTTTAAACATCATACAATGCTTGGATTTGTACTATTAATAGTTTATGTTATTTACAATTATAAATAAAACTTGTCTATATTTCATTAGTTTTTGCTGTAAAAATAATTTGTTCATGCTGCTCAAATTCCATTTATTATTAACAATAAATATATATGATATTGTTCTTGTATAAACGAAATAGCTTAAATGTTTATTATGTACAAAGATATATAGTTTTGATTAGATTAACCAATCTTCAAGACAATATAATTTAACTAAGTATGTAGCTGGGTGTGTTATCAGAAAGGCGATATAGCTAATGTTAGCCTAACGTTGATCATGCGGACTAGACAGATACCTACTTAAACTGCGCGTACAAAGACACGTTCAAACAAAGATTGATTGGTCTAGAAGACAAGTCTTTGTTACACCAGGTATTCTGCAGTCTGAAAATGTAGGGGGCTTGTCTTGATACAATCACGCCGTCAGCCTGTAGACAATATATTAAATGTAAATTCGATGCTGCTTTACCCCCTCCCAAGGGCAGTGACCCCCTGATAGATGTGCAAAGAGCTAGCCCCCCTCACTATGGTCTTGTGCGAATCGCACCTCCCCTCCCCCCCCCCCCAACTAATGACACTCCAACGCTCAACTGTCGACAAGAGAGTCCCGGATTATTCAATCCTCGGTGAGAATCAAGGAATATTTCCAGGTCCTGATGAAAGTTGTTTAAAACTCCCAAAATTTTCACCCAAATTTAAATTGTACTTGACATTCATTGGGTTAATTAAAACTTGTTGGGCGTTGTGTGATCGATCTATCTATATTTCTATATCTATCTATCTATCTATCTATCTATCTATCTATCTATCTATCTATCTATCTATCTATCTATCTATCTATCTATCTATCTATCTATCTATCTATCTATCTATCTATCTCTCTGTCTCTCTCTCTCTCTCTCTCTCTCTCTATATATATATATATATATATATATATATATATATAACTATATCTATCTATCTTTATCTATCTATATATATATTTATCTCTCTCTCTCTCTCTCTCTATGTATATATATATATATATATATATATATATATATATAAAATTCGCTAAGTTCACTAATACCCGGCGTTTCTTGGAAAATCGAGGTCCCACTTTTTTTGCTGTAAATTAACTAGGTTGTATGCCCTGTGTATATTCATATATATCAGACTTTATGATTACACTACAACAGCAAACCGAATTATCGTCTTTGATAGCATCCATATTTGTGTAACTTATATAGTCACTAATTTTTCTAATACTAATTTTACTCTAACATACATTATACTGCAGTGAATCTTAAAACTGGGTACGCGGTACTATAAGAAACCAAAAAAAATAAACAAGACTTTAAAATAAGCTAAAATTCTGAGTTCATTTGAAAGATGTCAAAGACCAAAGAGCATTACTATCTGTATCCATATCTGATCACTACCGACAAAGACTGGACAAGAAGGTATTGACTTACCATAACACCTGTCAGATTCTTGTTAGCAGATAAAACCAATGTCCACCCACAGCTCGGGATGTACTCATTGTAATCAAAACATATCACGCCTCTTGCACGGTCAGTACTCACGCTGCTTGAGTTCAATTGAAAGTAATTATCAAAAGCTTCAACTTTAAGCAGAGTGCTAATGCCAATCAATTGAATATACCAATTCATTATTTCTCTTAAAAACTGTTATAAGGTATATTCTATTTTGAGTTCACTGTCAAATTGGTATTACTCTAGAAATTTTGATTTTATAATTAATTTATAATTAAAATGTTAGCAAGCTGCCAAGTATAATTATTTTCTATGTATAATTCTAGTCCGATCTTGCAAATATACTTGAAATAGAGCAAATAGTTAACGAACTAAAGAAAACCTGTTTCAGACTGTTTTTGTGAAATTTATCTGCATTTTATATCAATGAATTTTGATTGTACTTAAGAAAGAACTTTATTGATTATATTGAACAGTTAGACAAACATCAAAAAGGAAAACAAAGAGATATCTAGTTGTATTTAATTTTTATATGATTCGAATCAAGTTATTGGATGTTGATACAAATAGGTTACTGGGTTAATATCAAGGGCGTTACTCGCGTTACAGACACCATAGGCGAACTCAGAAATAATTGCCGCCACATCCAGTGCCGTAGCGAGCATGACTCGCGCCAAGGACACAACACCCTTTTAGCACCCCCCACCCATTCGAAAATCATATAATATGATATTTTAAATATACCATTTTGCGCCCCTTTGTGCGTAGCGCCAGGCGCATGATGTCCCCTTCCCCACCCCTCACTACGCCTCTAGCCCCATCCTCGTACCAAAAAAATGAATTCTGCCTTAAGTGGTGAAAAGGCCGCAAATGACAAGTAGGAACAATGTGTGCTGACTGACTACGGGTGGCAAATGTGTGCTGACTGACTACGGGTGGCAAATGTGTGCTGACTGACTATGGGTGGCAAATGTGTGCTGACTGACTATGGGTGGCAAATGTGTGCTGACTGACTATGGGTGGCAAATGTGTGCTGACTGACTATGGGTGGCTAATGTATGCTGACTGACTATGGATGGCAAATGTGTGCTGACTGACTATGGATGGCAAATGTATGCTGACTGACTATGGATGGCAAATGTGTGCTGACTGACTATGGATGGCAAATGTATGCTGACTGACTATGGATGGACATTTGCCACAAGTAGTCAGTCAGCACACATTTGCCACCGATAGTCAGTCATCACACATTTGCCACCCGTAGTCAGTCAGCACACATTTGCCACCCATAGTCAGTCAGCGCACATTTGCCACCCGTAGTCAGTCAGCATACATTTGATACTCATAGTCAGTCAGCACACATTTGCCATCCATAGTCAGTCAGCACACATTTGCCATCCATAGTCAGTCAGCACACATTTGCCACCCATAGTCAGTCAGCACACATTTGCCACCCATAGTCAGTCAGCACACATTTGCCACCCATAGTCAGTCAGCACACATTTGCCACCCATAGTCAGTCAGCACACATTTGCCATCCATAGTCAGTCAGCATACATTTGCCACCCATAGTCAGTCAGCACACATTTGCCACCCATAGTCAGTCAGCACACATTTGCCACCCATAGTCAGTCAGCACACATTTGCCACCCATAGTCAGTCAGCACACATTTGCCACCCATAGTCAGTCAGCACACATTTGCCACCCATAGTCAGTCAGCACACATTTGCCATCCATAGTCAGTCAGCATACATTTGCCACCCATAGTCAGTCAGCACACATTTGCCATCCATAGTCAGTCAGCACACATTTGCCATCCATAGTCAGTCAGCACACATTTGCCATCCATAGTCAGTCAGCATACATTTGCCACCCATAGTCAGTCAGCACACATTTGCCACCCATAGTCAGTCAGCACACATTTGCCACCCATAGTCAGTCAGCACACATTTGCGAGCTGACTGACTATTTGTGGCAAATATGTGGATATTTGGAGAATAATTAACCAATCAGATCAACATTTTAATGCCCATTTTTTTATTTGGTAATATTACTTTACAGGGTAATATGTAATTAATGAAATAGTTAAAATTTATCTTTGTGTCAAGTCTCATTTAGATTGATATCAAAATATTTAAGTTTTTATAAATACACCAAAAAAAAAATATTGCTGATTATGTTCCACCTCTTAAAACTCTATATTGTCTTTGTGTTTAATTTTAAAATTAACTTTAATAAAACGTATCACCATGAGTAATTGTGAACTCAGTTAATCGACCCCCTGATATAGTGTTATGCTGCCAGAGTGCTTTTGATAGGAGGAAAAGTGATACGATAGATATCAGTTTTAATGTATATTTCAGGTGATGAAAGTCCTCCGCATTATTTCCCCGTGGTGTCTCCATGGCCGTTGCACTATCGGTTCTGGTGGCGATAAAAGAAATGCACCATAAAAACAGTCCCATTAGTGGTTTATATGATCTAGGAGATTTCTTCACATTCTTCTAGGGTTCATCCACACGCCGGCTACCCCTGCCCCCTGGATTAAGTGTAGCCTCCTCTGGTTTTTCACCTCACATTGGTACATAGACCTTCTCTATGCCCCTGATGACATTAGACTGAATCCTAAAAAAAAAATGGCAGATGTTAAACCAAGAACAAGATTAACCATTGTGAATGGTAAAGTACTAGTGCAATGGGAAATTGAAAGAAAGGGTGGGGGGGGGGGGGGTAATAACGAAGTCCTAGATAATGAGACATTTTAGAAGAGTGCAGGTTTAGTAGCTGTTGTGTTTGATGTGTTCAGTCAATAGTATGGCCTGTTGTAATATTATTAAATTGGATAGCTAGGAGATGTTTATAAGTGACTTGGATAGCTAGGAGATGTTTATAAGTGACTTGGATAGCTAGGAGATGTTCATAAGT
This sequence comes from Bulinus truncatus, assembly GCA_021962125.1. Lineage (NCBI taxonomy): Eukaryota > Metazoa > Mollusca > Gastropoda > Planorbidae > Bulinus > Bulinus truncatus. The sequence continues at coordinate 146,168 of JAGDYQ010000164.1, forward strand.
GACTTGGATAGCTAGGAGATGTTCATAAGTGACTTGGATAGCTAGGAGATGTTCATAAGTGACTTGGATAGCTAGGAGATGTTTATAAGTGACTTGGATGGCTAGGAGATGTTTATAAGTGACTTGGATAGCTAGGAGATGTTTATAAGTGACTTGGATAGCTAGGAGATGTTTATAAGTGACTTGGATAGCTAGGAAATGTTCATAAGTGACTTGGATAGCTAGGAGATGTTTATAAGTGACTTGGATAGCTAGGAGATGTTTATAAGTGACTTGGATAGCTAGGAGATGTTCATAAGTGACTTGGATAGCTAGGAGATGTTCATAAGTGACTTGGATAGCTAGGAGATGTTTATAAGTGACTTGGATAGCTAGGAGATGTTTATAAGTGACTTGGATAGCTAAGAGATGTTTATAAGTGACTTGGATAGCTAGGAGATGTTTATAAGTGACTTGGATAGCTAGGAGATGTTTATAAGTGACTACTATTCTTTTATCCGAGTTTTTTGGCATGGGGGCGGAATGTATTAAATAGTCTGTAGTGTAAATAAACAAGCACACTCAGTTATCGTTATGAAAACGTAATTAGCACAGTTCGAAAGAAAACTTACTTATCTTCATCATCTGGTACAAATTAACAAAGGTCGCTCATTTGTGACAACCTGGGGCCCCGACAGTCCAATGGTCCTCTCCTGGACCTATTCCTATCAAATCAGATTTTATTAGAGTTCTAAAAGTAATTTTAGATAGAGCCTCCACAGATATCTAAAAGTTTCTGCCTATGGCCACCAAAGAATTTAGAAGGGCACTAAAATTGATATAATTATTTCTGAAACATCTCCTAGAAATAATATCAACAAGATGGCATCATTAGACAAAATAACTGTTTACCCGTTGTCTAGCATCTAAATGTAAACCGGTGCACATGAGTACCTTTAAGAAAAAAATCTGAATATTTCTAAACAATGCGAGGACCTAAAAACAATAGTAGACATGCACCCTGCTGCTATGGCTATAGTATTGTGTCAATGGTATTGAACATCTACTATGGAGCTGATCAAACACTTCGTCTCATGATCTCTTTACTTCGATCACATTAGCAGACGTATATTGAAAATCGAGGTTTCGGATTAAAAGTTTTTTTTGTGTGTTTATTGATAGTGTGTGCTTATTTTTTTGCTTTTAAACTTTATTACTGTAAAACCGTTTAAGTATACATATAAAAATAACTACCATGTTATCAAACTCGAGACGGTTTATTTGTGTGTGTGTGTGTGTGCGTGTGTGTGTGTGTGTGTGTGTGTGAATATGAGTAAATATCTTTAAATAAATAAAAATGACCGTATAAAGCAAATTTTTGGTTTATATATTTGGTTTTACGCGAGATCGGTTTTATATGTTTGCCTACATACATTTAAGAATGTATAAAAAATAGAGTTTTATTGTCAATAAATAAATAACAAATTAACACAAGTCATCAAAGTTTTTTTGTAGACCACATATGATCCGGGGACCACCGTTAGCGATTGCTGAGACCTAGATATAATTTTGTGCTACTACACTGTCACTATTATTAGAATGTCTGTATATATGTCTCAGAAAGTTCACAATAACATTTGTATTATAATATAATCTTTCAATGGTGAACAAACATTTTCTTTTAAAACGTGTGTCATGCATTACAAATATGTAACATTATATAATGTAAAGTATAGAATTGATCTTCTGAAAAACAAACATAGGGTGCCACTCATGCTTGGCAATATTTTCATGCATGTACTTAAAACCACATATTTACCTAATGACCCATTAATCGATATTGACTGATGGATTTTATTTTCTCCATGTTGATCACAGTCTTCCAATAAAAATGTGTATTGTTGACGCAAACAAGATGAAAACGATGTGGTGGTTCAAAGAAGTTAAATTTTATTATTTATTTTATACTATATTTTTCAAACAATAAAAAATGAATAAAAATCATGTCAAATGGTAATGACCCAACCTTAATATATGACATTTTGTTATAGATACAGTCTGAGTGGACTTTAAAACGCATGTCGAATGGTAATGACTAGTGGCTCAACTGGGGGGGGGGGCAGGGGAGGGGGGGTTGAGCCCCCCCCCCCCACCAAATCATCAATACATATTTTACTATATACATTTACTAAAAAGACTAACTGTCTTTTTTCAATATGTGAGACCCCCCCCCCCAGCATTTTTTGCTGGTTGCGCCACTAGTAATGACGCAACCTTAAAATATGTCATTTTGATATAGATACAGTCTGAGCGGATTTTGAAAATCATTTCAAATGGTAATGACCCAACCTTAATATATGTCATTTTGTTATAGATACAGTCTGAATGGGTTTTGAAACACATGTCAAATGGTAATGATCCAACCTTAATATACGTCATATGTCTGAGCGGGTTTTGTGGATAGAACAACTTTGTAGCTGCTTAGGGTCTTCACTGTTTAGGAACTCCTGTAGAAAATTGTATTTGACCATCGCCTAAAATGACTTAAAACAGTATTAGGTCGAAGATTCGTCAGCAGCTTCCTTGTCATCGAATTATTCTAGGCCCCCCCCCAACCAAATGTTCCCTCATTTTTAGAATCACTGAACTTCACCATAAGATACAGACTAAACAAAATAAAAAAAAATTATTTAAACATTTTTCTTCTTAATCTATGTTTACTGTTTGACGATTGTCATTTTATATCTGAAAGAGTTAACAAACAAACTGCTCCAAGCTATTGACTTGACGTTATTTAAAGTATAATAAACGTGAAGTAATTATAACTTCATATTTGTACAATAACTGCATACAAATAAACACGACTACGCTGTAATACAACTTTAGGAGTAATGTGCTTTCTGTTTCATTAATGTTATTTCTGCAATCCCATCTATTTATAGTAACTCCCACTAATAAGATCTTTTTTACCATGAAAAGAAAAAACATTTTCTCACAATTTTAGCACATCTCTTTAAAACTTTTATCGGTAACCTGAAGTCCGCAGACCATTTGTGGTCCACGGAGTAAACTTTTGCTGATCCCAGCGGCGTAGCTTGGGTATCGGCCGCCCAGGGCGGAAGACGATTTTGCCGCCCTCTCATTTAGGTATTTCAATTTAATCTATACATTTTTGCCGCCCCCCCCTAAAAAGTAATAAAAAGTGCCGCCCGGTGCGGACCGCACCCACCGCCCCTCCCCCCTGGGTACGCCACTGGCTGATCCACAGATGAAAAATTGTGTTAAAGCAATCAGTACAATATTATTGTATTCAAGTCATCAGTGGAGATTAGTCTTCATTTTAAGATACTCTCATTATCATGCGTGCACAAAGAGGAGGGTTTATATAGAGAAATAACTGTTGCTTAACTGGTCGCGTACTCTGAACCCCGGAAAATATAACACCCCCTCCCCCCCTCCTTTGTCTATATAGATAGGTCTATTATTTGCTTCTGGGCACATAGCCCCAAGATGACATATTCCGCTCCTGCATAGGTATACAAGTGTTACTAGGCAATACAAAAAAAAATACATTTGGTGATCTGTTAAAATTACATTTTGAATTCATTGATACGAGGTAACAAATCTAGTGAATTCTGTGGTCTGTGAGGTTCAAAATGATACCGACCTATTATTGAGTTTAGTGAATACCTTGCCCTCTATACGTCATTACTATAACCGAGGGTCATGGAACCACATATATGTATACAATATTCCGCCCTCATTTAGCAATATATATATAGTACTGGATAGTACGAGCATGTATTTACAGGATTTAACTTCATGAACTTATTGTACAAGGGCATCCCCGAGGGAAATTTTTGTCTGCATAGGTACCCTCCCCTGATTTAACTAAAAGAACAATTAATAGTTAAGTAAAATTAAACACAATATAATTTTTAAACAGGGAAATAATAAAATTTTATTTTTAACAAATATTTGATAATAAATAAGTTCATTTTTAAACAACGAATTATATATATATATATATATATATATATATATATATATATATATATATATATATATATAGGTCTATATAATAATTTAATAATAATATATTTTAATATAATAATAATATATAATAAAATATAATATAATATATATATATATATATCAATGTTCTTTATTAGTTTTTGTTAATAACTGAGACTACTTTAGATATAAAACAATATATACTTATTTCTTTAGCGTACTTTTTCTGTCCAATAAACAAAATGTATTTCCAATTTATATTGTTAAAATAGTATCTCCATATAACCGCCATAAGTGCAAATAAATGAAACTAAAACAAATTGTCGTTTACATTGTAAATTACATCAACGACTGGTGTGTATAGTTCCACATACTTGTTTTTTAAAATGTGCCATTAAAAAAAAATATTCACATAATTAACACAATACTTAAGTTCTGCCCGTTAAATTCCAATATAGACTCATGGAACTATTTTTTAATAGACCCAAATTTACGTCAATGAACTCATTAATAACTTGACACAAGTTTTCATTGACGATGTAGTTGACACCAAAACAAAGCGGTGAGTTTAAACATATTAAACAACAACTTGTTTTGCTGAATGTACTCGGGAAATCGACCAGGTGTTGACCAGTGTATCGGTAGTAGCCAGTAAACTGCAATGACGCACCTTTGGACACTGGAGAAAAAAATCCAAATAAACATAACACTTGTATCTAGAAAATAAATAATACTATAACAACTAGGAATAAGACAAATAGAAGTCTTAAAATAACGATGATATAAATATTTCATTACAGATGAAATGTTTAATCTAGCTACCAACTCATTTTCTTTTTTTCAAAACGAATGATCAACGAGGTTAAATTATTGAGTTTGTTAACGTTTCTAAAACTAATTTATTCCCAAAGTTTTAAGACAAAGTCATGTCATCACATAGTCAATCAAGACATTTACAGTGATTAAGTTAAAATTAGAACAAAAAATATCCCAATTTAAAAATAAATGTGTAGAATCTATTTTATTGTGCATTATGTTATGTCTGGTATAGAGAAATATTTTTTTTAAACTTTAAAATGGCCCATTGCAATAAATACGTACATTTACAAATGGCTGTACTAACAGTTTAACTATGACGATTGTACTCTTAATGAGTATTCCTAGAAAAGAATACGTTTCAATTACGAATGAATACGAATTGAATTATATTTCGTCTCGTACATATCTATCTTCTTCACTATACCAATGAACGGGGGGAAGGGGCATATTATAAAAGTAGAATCGTCTAGGTTCGAACCCGTACCTCGCTCAATGGTGATGAGCTCACAACAAATGTCCTCAACTCACTGAGGCTAAGAAAATTCTGATGACTAAATTGCATTAATTTTTAAATCTTTCTAAAGGGTATAAAAACAAAAAAGTTTAAGAAAATAATAGCTAAAAATATCGTGGTAAACATTGGGCAGAGATGTGCTCAAATTGTAACCAAATTTATTTTTCAGCGTAAAAAAGATTTTTAGCTCGATGGAAATCTTAAAAAAAAAACATAATTATCTTACTGCTGGCATTTGGACACAATCCCAGTACAGAAGATAATGTTGGGGCATACTGTTTTGTCATGAGGTAACCTGTGTCATTTGATGGATATGAGCCATAAAGCATAACAGTCTGATGTTGAACCATCTGTGAACACAAATGATAAATTAAAAATTATCCCAAATATCTTTAACAATGTCAATAAAACAAATCGATTAGTGATATATATATATATATATATATATATATATATATATATATATATATATATATATAGAGAGAGAGAGAGAAAGAGAGAGAGAGAAAACATGCAAACGTTAAAGAATAAATGTAAATTCTACAGAACATGTGTAAATTGTAATAGCCAATCGGTAATCAGTCGATAAGGGGTGAAAAAATTTTCGCAACATGTAAATGTTGCTGCAAAGAAAAATCTGACTCTAAGGTAACCGCGTGTGAGTTTTTATAAACCCGTCGAATTGGAAGACTTTTGAGAATTTGAAGACTGATTCACCTATAAAGTAATACTATACATTGATTCAGCATATTTCTAGATTTGATAAGTAGTTTCGGTAATCATTTGTCAGTGAAAAAAAATTAAAAATAATTAACCAATTTCAATACTATAACCCTTTATTCCTATTCCGATTCGATTATTAATAACAATACTTAGAACTAACAAACTTTAAGAAATGCTCAAAAGCTGATTAGATTGGAAGGTCCAATGAAATGGATGAGAAATCAAAAAAACATTCCGATTCTGATGACGATTCCGATACCCACCCCACCTCCTCGCTCCCCCCAATCATTGCGATATTTTCTTACTCCTGATGTTTATGAATCGTCCCATTTACGAGTACTCACCAATAATGAATGTTGATGAAAATGAACATTTATTAGTTATGAAGTACATAATAATACTATACATGATTGCACAACACAAAAACACCAGCCAAAATGAAGATAGTTATCGAGTACATAGGGGGACGGATGGTCGTGCGGTAGCACGCTCGACTGTCGACCTGAAGGTAACTGGTGGGGATGAAAGAAGGGCACTACAAAACCTAAAAATTGTCCCATTCAGGTGGGCGATTTTTTTTTTAGGGGACGGATGGTCGTGCGGTAGCGCGCTCGACTGTCGACCTGAAGGTACCTGGTTCGATCTCCAGAGAGGACCAAGGACAATTTTCAGGTCTTGGCTCAAGTTTCCGATATCTCTCCCGTGGTGCCTCCATGGCCATTGCACTATCGGCTATGCAGGGGGGTGAAAGAAGGGCACCATAAAAACTGTCCCATAAGTGGTTTATAATCTCTAAGAGATTTCATCTCATCCTTACAGGGACTTCACACATCGAGTACATAATAATACTGGACATAACTGAACAACACAAACACACCAGCCAAAATGAAGATAGATAATTATCGAGTACATAATAATACTGGAATTGATTGCACAGCAAAAAGTCACCTGCCGAAATACATGAAACATGCTGTTCTTTCGGCCTACGCTATCTTCATCTCGAATAAAACCAGAATGTGCGAGGTTTTACTGAAGTATAAATAATTGTGTTGAATTAAGCCTTACCTGACTTTGACCTGCTGTTGTGGCATTGCAAATGTATTTCCAACCAACGTAAACTGAAGGCTTGATATTGCTATTGAAAGAGAAGTGCATTGATTGTATTCTTAGTTATGGGTTGTTGTTGTTGTTTTGTTTGTAGTTGTTCTTTTGGTTTTTTACAGCATAACATATTACACGCAGTCAGTGGCTAAATGGAAACTTTTCTTTTTCGTGTTTATTTTTTAAACATACCAACAGCGTAGGTCGTTAAATAAATGTGTTCTTAAAATCAAGCTACCTTAATGAATGTGCTATGGGTCGATCAGAAACAAAAGCCGTAGGTCCATAAGGTCGCCTCTGTACACAAGCTTTAAGTACTAATCAAATTACGTGATTCTTTATGTCTTGGTTAGTTCCAATGTGACGGGTGATTTTATGATTGATTTTCTGATACTTGTAACAGTCGGATTAAAAGATGTGTTTATTAATATTATCGTGTGTGTGATGCCCCTGTAAGGTCTGACCTACGCCATATTTTCTGTTACGCCGCTGCTGGCAGTTATATGAATATGAAATGTAACAGACCTCTCATTCTGATATCTATTAAAATAATAATAACTGTTCATATTAACGCAATTTGGACTTTAAAAGTAAATAGTTAACGATATGTACACTTTAAACTATAATATGAACCCTAATCATTTCGGGGTGACACAGTGATGCTCTGGTTGTGTAGATTATGTCTCAAGTCTCCTGCCTGTTTTCCGTGGTTCCACTACCACCAAACATGGGCGTATTCATGGGGGGGGAGGGCATTTGCCCCCCCCCCTACATTTTGAAAAAATGTCATATAAGAGGGGGGCATTTCCTCCCCCCCCCCTTACATTTAAAAAAAATGTCATAAAGTTGTTATTTGCCCCCCCTGGAAAATTTTTGCCCCCCCCCTGGAAAAATTCCTAGCTATGCCCATGCCACCAAATGAGAGAAGATCAATACAAAAGAACGTCCACTTGTGGTTTATTGGATAAAGAGATAAAACATCTCACCCTTACTTTGACTTCAACAATAATCTCTATCTCTCACTTATCTCAAGTTTAATGAAAATATTATGGAGCATTATGACAGCATACAATAAATAAGTAAAAAAAAGAATTGGTGTTCCGGACAAAGAGAGGAACACGAGTTGTGAAAATTTTAACTTAAGAGAAACAAAAAGAAAACTATATAAAAAAATATTAGTAGCTATGTAGTTAGGTGTGTGAGTTGTCAATTATTTGTAAACGAATGTTAGGTATATCGTTGGTCAGACAAACATATATATATATATATATATATATATATATATATATATATGTATATATATACTTACTTAAACTGTCCATACAGTGTTACTTTCAAACAAAGATCGATTGGCTTAGAAGACAAGTCTTTATTACACCAGGTGTTCTCAAGTATAAATATGTGCCCGGCTTGCCTAAAAATATTCACGCCATCTGCCTGCAGATGTCAGTATATAAAATAGAGGTGACATTACTTTGTCAAGTCGGGCAGGAAATATATAAAAAAGAATGTAACACTGGACAAGTACTCTATAAACTTACCATAACACCTGTCAGATTCTTGTTAGCGGACAAAATCAATGTCCACCCACAGCTAGGAATATACTCATTGTAATTAAAACATATCACGCCTCTTGCACTGTCAGTATTCACGCTGCTTGAGTTCAGTTGAAAGTAATTATCAAAGGCTTCAATTTGTAGAAATGTGCTAATGCCAATCAGTTGAATGTGCCAATACATTCTGATACTTACAAGTTACAATATAGCACAATGCAATATGTGGACAATATTAAGTTATTATACTGCGGTATAATTTGATCATGTGTAATATCATTTTATTTAGCCTGATTAGTTGTTATATATTATTATAGAAAAATCAAACATTTCAATCGGTGTTGTAAAAACCATAAAATTGCCAAAGAACTTATTGGAACTAACCTAAGTACTTACTTGAATAACTTCAGCACTGACTATAAAATGTTTAAATTAAAATGCGCTACATATTTATAGCAATGAAGTTTGATTTTATTTTAAGAACTTATTGATTTCATTGAACAATCGAACGACCTGGAAAAAAAAACAAAGGATTATCAAGTGTCGTTAATTTGTTTGATTGCCAGAATTATATTACTGGATGTTGATAAAACTAGGTCACTGTGAAATTAATATCTGTAATTTTTTTCTGACGTTGATCATGGTAATGCCGTAATGCGCTAATAGAAGCAACGTTTGTAATCGTCATTATTGATTATTGGTAATTCATATCACGATCTATAGATTGGAATTTCGAATAATTCTCAAGCACTTCGCAATGATATGAACTGCCAGCATACTAACCTACTTATTTACATTTAGGTTGTGGACTGCTGAAGAATAAAATTAAAACCCTTTTATTTGCCCTACTCAAAGAAGTTAAATTGTTTGCTAGAAGTAAAATAGTTCGTAATTTCCATTACTTGTATGACAAAAATTGGATGTATATGCTTATACACATGAGTAGTGGTGTATTGGGAGGGGAACGCGGTGGAACAACGTTCCCTTACCTTTTTTTTCAGAACCGGAACGCGTTCCAGTACTTTTTCATGTCCCGAAAACTCCCACTTTTTTTTTGCTCCCACTATGCGTTCCCTTACTTCTTATTTTACCATTACATCACTGCACCTGAGAGAAGTTTTGTCACTTTTTATTGAACATAAATGTTCATTTCAAGCGACGCTAAATAGCGTGTCACGTTATCGGTTTAAATGGATGGATTTCAAAAGAAAATAGTAATGCGGCAAACAGATTAAGATCTCCATAAATTGTATAGCACAACATCTCAGAGAAGCTTTCTTGTGGTTGTTATTGAAAGGAAAAAGGCCCAAGACATGAATATCTTTGTAATATTTATCCTTGTATCTCAAAGAGAGAAGACAACAATTTAACCATGAAGTCGCATTGATCTATTATATGACTACAGCATTAAAGTTAATTCCCTACATTCCTAATCGATTTCTCATTTTTTGTCTAGACATAAGAAAAGAATACCCTTCGCTAATTGAAAAGTCAGGTAATTTTCTTATTTTCTTTTCAAAAACCTTTATCATTTGAGAGAAAACATTTCATCTGTCAATGCAATAAAAAAACACGGTAAATCTCTAGCTGAGACACTCTTGTAACCTAAAATCAGTGAACTTATTTTTTTTTAAATGCCATATTAACATTTATAATGCTTACTTTATTTCTTTTTCTCTAGTTTTAATCATATTTATAACATTGTTAAAATTAAGCAAACTTTGCAACCTTTTTATGTTATTATATTTTTGAATATTCTTGTACTGTTTATTAAACAAATAACACTGGCATGGGCTCCTTTCCAAGAGTATTAAATAGTCATAAAACAAAGACAACAACAATTATGGTCACTCTCTTGCCGGCTTCCGCGTCACTATATCTTTTTCCTTATCTCTTGTTGCCAACCTACGTCATCGCGTTCAACTCCAAAACTGCAATGTGCGCTGACGCACCGGTAAAGCCATAACAATATAAACATACATTTAAATTTCTTAGTGATAAAATGAATTTCTCTGATCATAATATTACAAAGAGCTTTATATTTAAACAATAAAGTACAACATAGGTTGGGCGAAGGTGTGTGTGTTGGGGGTTGGGGCGGGTCTGTTGACTTAAGGCTTTTAATTTGGAGCCCCTTGAGGTCCAAAAGGTTATCGGCAAATAAATGAAAGTGATGTCTTAATAGGGCACGACATCTCAGGAACAGGGCTGGATTTACCGCCGGGAATGCCGGGGATATCCCCGGCACTGCGAGAACTGTCGTCCCCGGCTCTGCTTTAGCTAATATATCCCTGCCGGGAATGAAACCATAGACATTTATTCCCGGCTCTGCAGAAATTTTTTTTCATCCACGGCACTGGTTTTTTTCTTAAATGTGATCATCTTAAAAAATGGCGAAGGCCTTTAATATCACCTTTTGTATTGCACAATTATCTAAATATATAAATGCGATCTATTATGGTGAAAAACTAATGGTATTTGTCACATATGCAACTCATTTAAGGATTTATGGAGTTTTTTGCATAGATTGGAGGATAGGGGCACAATCCTTTTTTTTTTTTACACCGAGGCCCTAAAATTGCTATCAGTTGATGTGGATAAACAAAGATCGGTAACTGAGAGGGGTAATATTTATGTGCCCTCATTTAAGTTCTGACTTTAAAGACTAGGTACAACATAATTCCTGCAGTTGTGTTACACTTGGTTTGAACACATTACGACAATTTTCATTTGTCAAATAAATAAATATTTTGACTTTTTAGGTCTCTGTGAAAATATTTTGTCAAAATAAAAAAAAAAAGAAAAAGAAATAAAGATTTAGCTAAGAGTTAAGTTCCAATATTTGGTAAATTTCTGGACAGCCATGTTTTACCTTTTCCCCGATATCTCTTAATTTTCAGATCGAAATTTGTATAACTTCTGACTAAGGAGCTTTTCACGTGTTACGTTAAGATCATTTTTTTTACCCCCAACCCACGTAACGATATTTTTACCATTAATAAACACTATGTGTCACACTCCGTCTAATTCTCTCTCTCCCTAAGCACAGCCGTTCCTATTTTCAAAGACCTCTAAATTCGGCGGCTTTTATTCCCGTGGACCACAACATGCATTATTTTCATTTCCACGGATTGCAAAATCGACGAGTATATTCTCACAAATAATTAAATGCCCCCCACACACACACTTTTATAAATGTGTGCGCTCTGTAATGTATGTGTGCGTTCGCGCGCACGCGTGTTTGTGTGCTTCCGCGATCGTTTGTGTGTGTGTGTGTGTGTGTGTGTGTGACTGTTATATTGCTACTGCTAGTGTTATGCTGCTACTGCTAGTGTGTATATTGAAATAAAATTAACGAAAAAAGCAAACATAAAAAAAAATATTTTAAGCATCAAAATTCAAGCATCACGCACACTTGACGTAGTTTTAATACATTGTACTGAAAAGAGGCCGGCGGAATTCTTCTTTTATAAGTATTTAGTGTGGCTGATGAAGAAGATGTTTTGGGAGTAATTTTCATACTCTATATTGCATTCTTTTCAAGAAGATTTATAATTTCTCACACATTATTTATGCATTTTCGATAGTCTTATATCTCTTCATGGTTAAATAGAAATTTAATTGGTAAGTTTCGCTCAAAGAAAATAACCTCAGTGGTAGTAATCTAACGGCTTGTCATTCTCAATGAGCTAGTTGTCAGTTCTTCTTTCATTTTTCAAGGTAATCATGCAGCTCGAATTCGGGCTAACGTTGTTTATGCAAAGGCAACATGCAATTTCAGTTTCTTCTATTTTCGATGTTCGGTCAATTTATTGCAACGAACACACATTTTCCAAGCGCAACCAGAAGAGCAAGCTGAATAATGCATTTTTATATATGTTATCTCCATTTATTAACGCTCAAGTGAATTAAAAAGTCTTTTTGTACCACGTCATAATAGGGGCATAAAAATGTCTTTAACCAAAAATACTTGCGGCCGGCAGTGTCTTCGAGTGGCAAGTGATAAAGTTTTGTAAAGTATATCTATTTGGACCATAAAATTTTGGTATAAAAAATTAATAAAAGTAGTGTTCCTGAACATCCACTTCCTTTTATTTATAAAAAAAACGTAAACATTTTCACGTGCTATCATCTGCTTTGATTAGTTAGTTGTTGTTGACTTTTGGTGTTGCTTTTTTTGCCAATTATACAAGGTAAATAGTCTCTTTCTTTTTTTTTCAGGATTAGGGTTAGGGATAGGGTTAGGGTGTGGAGCAATATCTATGGGTGGTACTCGAAAAAAAAATACGGGTTCTGTCAGGGACAGAACCGTAGCCACTGTGTGTGTGTGTGTGTGTGTGTGTGTGCTATAACCTCGACATATGAAGGGGTTGTGTGGTTAGTAGGGAGCGACCGATATGCCTTTTTACCGATAGTCCGATACCGATATTTTCCCCCAGCATTTTCACCGATACCGATATTTTCTTTTTAGGGGCTGTCCATTATTTATGTCAACAAATTTTTTGGCGATTTTTACCCCCCCCCCTCCCCCTTGTCAACAACTTGTCAAACTTCCAGAGAACCCCCTATAAAATTACGTCAACATTTGATTACCCCCCCCCCCCCTAAAAAAGGTGGCTTCCAAAATGTTTATGTGGCAAAATTAGTAGGAATATAGTTAGTTTAATTAAAATACTGAATGTTAAGCGAGTGAGTAACACAGAACTACAAACGCTGCTTAATTTTCCTATTTATTAAGTAATTATATTAAATTTTAAAAAAGTAACATTGTTGACGTCAACTTTTCTTGACCTCCCCCCCCCCACGTCAACAATTGTCAAAAATTTTCTGACCCCCCCCCAGCCCCTATTTTGTTGACGTAATTAATGGACCCTTAAGCAACAACAATGCCAAACACGTGTTATTCTCGTGGTGTATGACGTATTTCAGCCCATGTTCACATATTTTGTTACACTCGCCCAGGCGGCGTCTTGTTCCCCCCCCCCCTTCAGATACCGATATTTTTTTTAATCAACAATAATGCCAAACACGTGTGTCTTTACTCGTGCTACAGCTAATGGCGTATGTCAACCCATGCTTACCCCTTCCCTGTCATATTTAGTGACACGTCGCCCACACGTAAGTCTTATTCCCCCCCAACTTCCCATCCCAACAAAAATACACACAGATGTTCACTAATTGTATCATTCAAGGTCATACATTAGAATTAAGAAATGCCAATCCTATTGTTTCAAGGTCATATCTCTGATGTAGACGTTACAATTTCTGTGTACGGGTTTTTTTTTTCCTTTTTTTTTTAAATCTTGTCTGATCTGGTTATAGAATTGGGTTATTTACTGATTTTTTTTATGCAACTCTGTTGTGAATAAAAAACAATGTATCGGCAGCCAAAAAACGGCCGGTCCGACAGTTAACCCATAGTGCCAATATCGGTTCGACTATCGGTCGCTCCCTACAACAATCGGCCGATCCGATATTAGCCGATAGTGCCAATATCGGTCCGATACCGATCCGATTATCGGTCGCTCCCTAGTGGTTAGCACAACGCCCAGCAGCCTTTACTTCCCACATATATATATATATATATAAGCAATCATGATTTTTAGAATTTAAATTAAATTTTAATGTACTAAAAATCATTTTCCCTGATGCCTGATTAAAATATAAGTAATCAATATATCGTTTTTTATTCTAATAGATGGAAGTTGAACAAAAAACATGCCACTTACCTGCTTTGATTTCTGACAAGCAACATCCATTTGTTTATTTGAAAGTAAAACTGTAAGTTGACTGCCTATCAAACTAATTTTTCTCTACTGATTTTGTAATATATATAATATATTAATATATAGTATTACAGTTTAAATTAATTAAATGAGACCAAAAAGTTGGCATAACTAATTTATTTATTAGAAAGCTTTTATTCACACATTTGAGTGTCCACTTTTCACACCTAAGACCCTAATTACATTGGGGTTGCTCATAGTATGAGTCACTCTATAAACAAACTTAAGTTTGTTCATTAATACACAAACTTTAATTTGTTAATTTAAAATGGAATGTTTTCAGTTTTGCATAACTAACATTTTTCAATCATTTAATAAATTACTTATTGTTTCATGGTCAGATTTTTAATTGAAAATAATGCTCTTCTTAGCTTTTTTTTTTTAAAAAAAATTGGCTTCAGCCTACACAGCAGATATTGACATCTCTATAATATTGTGTGCACATAAGACCATTGCTGCTGATCCATATTAATGATTTGCTCAATTACAATATTCATAAACATCTGAACAAATATATTCCGACTCAAATCGGTCAGTCTGCTGTAGATCAAAAGAAAGAATACTGTTTCCTGTTTAAATATAAATGGCATCTTACCAGCGTTTTGATTAGGTAAATGTTTTTAAGAAAAATTTTCTCATAATATGAAACAACTAGAACCATATAATTTCTTTGACGTTATTATAACCTCATGGTTGAACAATGAAAATTTATTATGTTAATAATAATATAATTGTACAAACTTTATTTATACAGAATGACTCAAAGACACATGGGTTCAATATCTAAACTAATACTTTATTTATTACTTCTACAAATTCAATTAACATTAAATCTACACTAAGCTAAACTAATAGATCCATTACTGGCGACAAGCGAGTTGAACGTGTTACATTAAGGTAACCAACTTGCTGTCTACCAAATTACTTCCTAACTACTCCTTTCACTATTGTCACTAGCTTATATCTAAGGGTTCGCAGTAGATCCCGCCCCTTCAGTCCAGGTCACGTGACTCATCTCTCGACGCATCATACTGTTGCTAGCGTCAGTTGAGGAGTGGAGGGGAGGGCACGTGTTTCACCCCCATCTCCTATTTACACACCTGTCCAGATGATAAATAGTGCAGTGACATGGGTCAGCTGGAAGAGGGTTACAACATAATAAAAATCAATGTTGAAATTATTCATTGTAATTATTTATTATAATTTTTTTAGCTTGGCTTAAATTTAAAAAAAAAAAATTTAACACCGCCATTTTTTGCGGCACACTTAAGATCTATAAATTGTTTTAAGTTTCAAAAGTACGTAGTTAAGAATGAACAATAAAATTCTAAAAATTTACCAAAAAAAAAGAATGTCAGTTAGATTATCAATTGACAAATTGCACAATGAAGCATCATTGAGCTCTCTATCAATTGTACTACAGAATCTGGGTTCAAAAAAGAGCATTTTTAAGGATTAAGCAAAGATACTCATTTAGTTTATTTTTGTTAGCATCTTGTTCATGAAAATTTTCTTCCTTTTTCAGCAATTTATTTTTATTTCATCATCATCTTACCATTTAAATCATTTTTCAAATTACATATGTATTAGTCTTTCACTTTCTCTGATTATCAGAAGTGTTGAAAATGATGAGAATATTGACATGACACCTGTGAGATTTAAATTTCTTATAATGCAAGCAGTGAGAGAAACCCTTGGTGAGGTAATCAAATTTTAAAAATAATATTAATAAACGTAAACTCTTTCTAGTTGAGTTTAAATTACAGTCATACCCTGACAAACTATAACACTGTTCTTGTGAGCGCTTTTCCACTTTAGACCTTTTTGCCACTTTTTTTTTTTTTTAGAATTCAAATTAAAATAAAAAAATTTTAAAGCATTTACACATAAAATCACAAAAATACTACTAAAGTATTTGTTTAATTCTTGTGACTGTTTCGTTCTTTTGATTTTGTTAACACTCGTATTCAGTTGTGGCAGTGTGTAACAAACGACTTAAAATTAAGTCCACATAGGCTACTTATGATTCCAGTTTTTATTGTGAAGAAGAAATTTAATTAAATTTGTACTACTTCTTAAAAAAAAATTAGTTACAAGGATTATACATGAAGTAAACGAACTTTGATTTTTTTTAAAATACATGAGCTGGATTACTTAAAGTGATGTCTTGACAAAAACAGCAAATAATTTTCCACATCAGCATAAACATGAAAAAATATTCCATTTTCATACATAATTCTTGTTTTAATAATTATCAATATTATTAGTAAAAGAAGTTACTAATCACTGTAATTAAAAATAATCCAATATTTTTACAAAATATTATTGTCCCATTTAGTCCTGTGATTTGTTGGGACATAAACCCTGAGTTAAGCAAACTATGATTGTAATTTGATAATGCTTCATAAAATTTTTCAAGTAAAAAACTATGTTGATATATACTTAAAAAGTAAAATAAATCTGAAATATTTAAAAAAATTATTTATCTTGGATATGCACAAATAATTCTATAACACCTTTGACAAAAGTTGAACTATGTTCACTGACTGATAATTGAGCAATGATAAGAAAATCGTTGTCCCTAATACTGTCTTGATACTTTTCTTATATTGTAAATTAATTTAAGCCTCTTAACTTGTAAATGTTTTACTTTTACTTCTTTGACTCTTTATCTAGTATCATATTTACAGGTGGGAGCAAGTACCACTATTGATGTATTGAAGTTACAGAATGGGAATTTAGCTATATTAAGGGTCCCAAGCAGGTAATTCACATAAACATTAAACATTTATTTATGGGACTTAGCTTGTTCGTTTTTTTTGCACGCAATATTGTAATATTCATTAGTAACTTATTCTATAACAAAAAATGTTATCTTTTTTTATTTAGACTAGCTGAAACAGTTTGGGCTGCTTTGACTCTTTATGGCTCAACTCAAAATGAGAAACGATGTTCATTTGTAGTCCTTCAGGTTAGTTTGGATATTTAATCTCTTTTTATCATACTTAATCCTGGGATGTCATAGAGGCTAGGCATTTAAAATGTCGAAAGTGAGGTGTCTAATTTTAGCTTCTGGGAAGAAAATAACACGTCTTATGATTGTAGTGAAAGATGTTCCTTACCAAAAATGGCATCTAAAGAAATATTATTTCCAAGACCGTTGTTATAGGGCAAGGAAACAACATTCCACAGATCTGTATTGGAAAAAAACTAGTTTAAATATTTAAATCTTTTTCCATGTCATACCAGAATTAGTTACAGAATTTTGTTGTTTCCTTGGCTTACCACCTGTGAATTTAAAAAAAAAAATTCTTTTTTTTTTTTTTTTTGAAAAAAAATGTTATATATTAAAAATTTTAAAATATTTTTAAAAGTCTCAGTTATACAAGCATCTCAGTGTCGGTTGTTCTTTTCCTGATTTGTATAAAGTTAGAAATGATAAGAAGAATATGTTTGCTTTTGGGTCAACTTTTTATTAAATTACAAGGATGAGCTTTCCACTTCATAATCAAATACTTAAAATTGTCACAAAAATTTATTGTGAAAAATCTATTTTAAAAAGAAATAGATATCGGATATACTGTCAAATTTCCACATTATTTATAACTAGCATTATTAACTGCTATCATATTTTTTGGAAAATATCCCCCACATGCAGGGCATGCCTTAATATTTCCTTATTCTGAGGCAAAGAAAATTAATATTTATTGTACTTTATATTTTTTTCAGGCATCTGCTTTTCTGATGGCATTAGCAGTTAACAGTAGGGAAATAAGGTGATAACAATTTAAGTCCTCAATTACTGTAAAATTGGCAGTCTCATCATTCTTTTTTCTTGATTAAATCAGTCACTTCATTAAATGTTATTCCAATAAATGATGTGTTCCTTCAGCATTAATTTTCCTGCTGTATTATTAAATTCAGCCAAATTACCACATTTAAAGCTTGTGATTTATGCAACTATCCCATACAATTCTAGTACTGTTTGATTACACATCAAATTGAAAGTGTTAGTAATATACAACCTTAGTATATTTTAAATACATCTTTTAGAAAAAAAAATGTTTTTATCACTTTTGAATCTTCTGTTGATTGCTTTAACTTGAAATAAAAATCATTTCATTTAAATTTATTATAGTGAATGAACTTTGTCTCACTGAAAGTGTCATCTGTGATTAACTTCCTCTCCATATCAAATCAAGCAATTTTTTTCCATCTCATCATTCAGTATTGCTCTTGGGCAGCCTTGTAAAGAATGTATTACCTTCTTCAAAATGGTGCCTGTATATGATAAACTTCACTCATTTTGGCTTGCCAAATCCCCAACGCATACTTTTTTTCTCATTATTTTCCCCATTAATTTCTTTCTTAATATTTAGTCATGAATTTGAAGTCATGTTTAAAAGTCTGATTAGCATGATTGGCAATTTTAGCCCACTATGTTAGAGTATGTTAGTCTATGAACAATAGTGTAAAATGATTGGGTAAAATACACTTGTTAAATTTAATAAATAGTCAAACACTAAAACTTTGTGATGCAATGCCAATAAATCCTCTGGAATTGTGTCTTAGTGTGTCTTATCATTATTTTCAGATCTTTAGTCATTCTGCAGAACTTGATAGGAAAGGAAGAACGTTAAAAAATCATTAATTTACAAATGTGCACAATTTCTATATATTTGTCAAGGGATCCAATTTAGGAAAACTGTATAACCTGTATATAGAAAAGAAAAGTGTTCCCTGTAAACTCTTGTTTGTTTGTTGTTTTTTTTTAAACATTTTTTATGCTTAAATTCAAGTTTTTTTTATTATGATGCATAACATTTCCTTCTATTTTTTATTAATAGAAGATTGATTATATTCATGTATTATTTATTTCTATAATTTAGGTGAGAAAACAACTCATAAGGAAGACAAAGAAAGAACAACTATTTGCACAAACTAAAAATGATGCTACAATTTTCATTTGAAAGAATTCAGACTTGTAACACAAAAAGAATGAATTAGAAAAGCAGATACCAGGCAGTCGATTCGCTACAATTATATTTAAGTCTCTATCTATGAATGCTCACAAAAAGCATGTGTCCATATCCGAAACGTAACAAAAAGCCAGCAAGATAGAGGAAACAATTTCAGAATCATGCTTTTTTTTTCATTTTGTAACATTCATTGTTTTTACTAGAGATTTCACTAGACATACTCATGTTGTTAAAAGAATGATTTCTCAAGTCAAAAAAATCCAATACCAGAACTGATACCAGCGGTCTATAACCATCTGAATATCATATTGAATCAGTTTTGTCATAACGCAAAAAATTAAATAGTCCTACCAACTGTATTCTGAATTTCTTTTGAAACCTAAGCAGAATTGGCTGTATAATTAAGTGATGTTTCATTTTTCATAACTATGTAAATCTCTGGTCTAAAAAGTATTTATTTAAATTTTAGATTAAATTTGTCAAATGACCCAGAATTTTTTTTTTTTTTTTTGATGAACTCACTTCTCAATCCATATCTTTATCAAAGTTATGTTCGACAACTGTGTCATCCAGTGCTCAATTTAAGAAAAAACCAGTGCCGGGGATGAACAAAAATTTCTGCAGAGCCAGGAATATATGTCTATGATTTCATACCTGGCGGTAAATCGAGCCCTGATGTCATCTACCAATGTATCCAGGAAAAAAAGCTGAACTACTAAAGTTATTATTAAAAAAATATAATGAAAATTAAATTATTGTTACATTCAGACAGTAATAAAAAAAATTCCTCAGAGAGATCATCTGCTTGGATTCCTCTTATTCTCTGACACTGTTTATTTTTCAACAGATTATATTTAGTGTCCCTGTGGCATTCAACATTTAAATGGCGTAGGTTGCAGAGGAGTCCATGTTATCAGATTTTTTAAAGGCTTTAATTTTCTGGCTGCAGCCTTGATGTTTGACATGTTTACTGATAGATGAAAATATCATCATACTTAAAGTTTTGATGACAGAAATTTAACCATATTAACTTGCTAGATTGAGGGATGTTTTTTTTTAAACTTAATCCCAGTTAAAAATACTTATACATGTATTCACTAGTGGATATAAACTTTAAAAATGTTGTATTCATCACATTTAAATAGTATATATTAAAATGAAATATATTTTGATTTCTGTGTTTTGGTTAATTTTTTGCAACAATAAAATTGCATGATGGATTAAATATGATGGTAAAGCGCTCGACTGTAGACCTGAGGGTCCCCTGGTTCAATATCTGATGATAACCAATGAGTTTTGGGGGTCATAGTTAAAATTCCGGCTAAATCTCCTCCGGCTATGGTGGCGATGAAAGAAGGGCACTGCAAAAAAATGTCCCATTAGTGATTTATAATTTATAGGATCTAAGAGTTTGATCTCATTCTAGCAGATCTTCACACACCATTGGTTTCCAGATAGTTGTGTAATCTGCAAAAAATTGAGGAAAATTCTAGACAAAAAAATATAGGGATGCTGATAGCATTTTTTTTGTTAAATTTTTCTATGTTACTGAGTGTAGCGGTTAGAATTTACCTTCACCGCCCCCTTCTCTTTACCACAGGTGAAACTTTCCCCCCTTCCAAACCAGTGACTCATCTTAGTTGACCATGTTACGCAACTCCAGGTCATGGTCAAGCTAAGCTCCCAACTTACTTTGTTGTCCCTAATGACACATGCATAGAGAGCGTGATCACCCCCCCGCCCCCGACCTTTATAAAGTTCAGTTAGAATAAGTTAAGTACGTACGTTAGAGATTATTTTTAGTAGGCGATAGACATTAGATAAGAGAAAAGTCCTGACAGGCTTAGAGTAGATATAGGCCCTAAGTAGTTAGAAGAGAATTGAAGTGTATTAAGTTTTATTAAAGTTATATTAAAGTATTGTGTATATAGTGTACTGCACTGAGTTCTATTATTTATATTAGCACATATAAAAGCTGACGTCACATATTTCGTGAGAATATTAAAATCACCTGGCGAGCCTGCCCTCAATATATATATATATATATATATATATATATATATATATATATATATATATATATATATATATATATAAATTCTACCGTAACACTGAGTTAAAAATATAACATGATAAATTACCCTTCTCTGTGAACAGAAGTTGCAACAAGATTAACTTTTTTGACGTATAGAAAAACATTAAAACAAATTAGTTGAAACAGACTGGATGTGGCCGACTGTCTTTATTTGATATTTTTTGGTAATTTGTGTGGTAAGTATGATGGGAAATTTACTATTTCGAAGCTACCCCTGGTCTAGAACTTATGCTGCTTGAGAATGGAAATTTGTCAAAAGCAATGTTTAGGTCTGCCAAATATTCACAATGGTTTGTAATTCAATGACTTTCACCCCCACCCACCTTCCACTCACCATACTTAAAACTAACACCCCCACCGGCGCCCACCGCCTTCCCGTGTCTATACCTGGCGCCAGGCACGCCGAGAGGAGGGGGCGGGGCAGGGGGTCATTGCCAGGGTGCCCGGCTGCCCGACCATGTCAATTTTTTCAAGACTTATTGTTTATTAAGGGGCCCGCAATGATGTCCTGTCCTGGGGCCCGTGCTGACTCTCGGCGCCGCTGCCTGACGCACCCCTCCCCCCATTTTTGTATAAGCAAAAACGCAACAAAAACTTTTTTTTTAATCGATTAATTATAGCTTTACATTTATCAAAGGATGTTTAACATTTTTAAAATTTAATTTTATTGAGAATTGTCATGAGGGTCATTAAAAAAATAATCGGGGTGTATCGACCTTTTGAACTCCAGCACCGGCGTACTGTCTTTCTAATTTTAGTAACTTACCTATATTTATAGTCATTCTGTGAGGTAAAAAATAATTAATTTTACATTCAACCCAATATATTTCGTAATCTCACGTAAGAGTAATTTTCAAAAAATGTTTCTCTTATTTAGAAAGTTTCCATTATGTATGTGGGTTAATTTTTTTTTCAATTTATTCCTTAAATGATTTTTTTTTTATTTTATGCCCCTGAAGCAACCGGAAGTGTAAACATAAGCAATAGGTAGTAGATATGTGAGTCTGACATACAAATGTGAGTCTGACATACAAATTACATACATTTTAGTCTCAACCAATTACTATTTATATTTGGGTATATTTGTTGTTCTCAGTTTTTTTTAATCAATTATAGGGTAATTTATTTTTATTTACTTAGCATTATCAGCCTTCTGTCATAAACTAAGGATTTTTTTACGGGACCAAACGTGTGGTCTCCGTATTTTTTTTACCCAGGTACCAGCCGTAGATAATATTGCTCCACACCCTAATCCTGAAAAAAAAATTCTGAAAAAAAAAATAAAATTTATATATGTCATGTTCCTTATACCCTAATATAATGGTCACGTTTGGTCCCGTAACAAGTGCGTTTTTTTTTAATGTGAAATATACTATTTCAAATTGTCACACATCACCTGCAGTGAAATTATACTGTTTTGTTTATTTGTTAATAACAATTATCATTGTTGTCAACTCTAGATTTGTATGTCTACTTACTATTTTCTCAGATTTAGGATATATTAGATATATGACAGACATGACATATCCAAAGCCCATGGTCCTGGATGGTTGCTTGTCATCATCATTGCCCTTCACCCATGACAGGGTATAGGCCACCAACAACAGTTCTCCAGAGTCCTCTGTCCTTCGCTCTCTCCTCTTCCTCGGTTTGTTTGTGTTTCTCTTGTTGGGGGGGTTGCTCCTTTCCGCCCCCATGTTTGTTTTTGCTCCTTCCTGTTTTTTTTTTTGGGGGTTCTCCCTTCCTGCCTTCTTTTTTGGTTTGGGGGGTGGTTTTGGGAGAGTTGTTTCCTTCCTTCCTCCCTCTTTTCTTTTTTTCTAGGGGTTGGTTTTAAAGTTTTGTGGGGGGTTTGCGGAGGTTAACTACAAATAAAAAAGCCTGTCTTTGATTAGTAATTAGTTTATTTGATTGATACGACTAGAATACCTTGCTTTAATTGTTGTTTCTTTCTAAGACTTAACTGTTACATTTGTGAAAATAATGCCTTTTGCCATCACAGTATATTTCTCATATGACCCATCAAATGTCCATTATTTGCGCATAAGTCATTATATTCTATCTAGTCAGTCAAGTTAGGATTGAATATGAATTTTAGACAGATTAACATTTCATTGAAAATTTCTGACAAAATCTGTTCATATTGATCTAATTAAGTAAAGGCAGTCGGCCAGACAAATTTATCTTGCTTTATTGTCTTTCACCACTCAATAAATTCTCAATTAATATTATCTCCTTCGTGTGATACGGTTCACATTGTCACTTAGAGTTTAGTCAGTTGCACACAGCCTCCTATGTCAGACATTGGTTAGCCCATATTGGCAGTATCATATAAAATTATAATGGTGATATTTTTAGTAGCTGTCCAACTATCAAAATACCATAAATACAAGCTGTGTCTAGCTATGACATTTGTATTAAACTTCAAAATCTCACCCACACTAAGGGTAAGGCTTCTGTTCTTGGTGGCTTTCTTTCTGGCATAGATTGATTACACCTGACTAGTACAAATACTTACCAGTCACTGAGTCACTGCAAACTGGCTGGTCATTTCATTCTCTTATTGGCTATAGTGTGAACTGGCTGGCAAATTGGTTAACTGGCTAATTGCAGGCTTTGTTATAACATACAGAAAAACAAGAAAAATCTAAACACACCATAATATATTCCATTTATAAATATTACTATTTTTATATATATGTGACTATTTAGACCTATTTTTCACCAACAGATGAGCTTTTAGTGCATTTCGATCTATATATTTTATATATATGCTAGAGCTACTTATCAATCGCCATTTAAATGTGAATAATGCATTTTTAAAAAATGACGTGACTTCATTTTTAGCGCAATGCCTAAATTCATTGTTTGTTTTTTTTAAAAGTTGCTGGAAAAAATTAAGAAATAAACCTCAGGAAATAACCCCATTCTGTTAACAGAAATTGATCAGAAAAGAAAAATCAATGAACTGTCACGTTGTCATAAAATCACAGCAGCTACCTTTAAACAATATGATTTTAATTTCTTAATTCTATTTTCTGATCCTGTGAACACCTGTTGTATTTTGCATAATTTGATAGGTGTCTTGGGTTTGAAGCGATGGAACAATGTGTCAACATTTTCGGGTACAGGGGGGATATAGTGGTTGGGTAAGCCGTAAGTAACATGATTTTTGTGAGGCGATTTATTTATGTGTGTCAAAAATGTTACAGGGTGGTAAAAGGGGGTTAATAAAAAAGGCATTAATAATATGTGTGTGACCACTTTCTGGCTGTATTATTATATTAAGAAGGAAATTGCATCATTTGAAGTATGAATAAGCCGATCTAAATTAAACTTTTAATATACACATATGCATAATGCAGCTGTAACATTTTTTTAGAGAACTTACCCATATTAGAAAAATGAATTTTTATGCCATATACTTGGGTCGAACTACAGCTTTTTTTTTCCCTAAAGTTAAATACTATAAAGTGCCACTCAACAGTCAATTTAACAATATTTGGTGAACAAAAGTAATAAAATACTAGAAAATTGCCCTTTGGGAGCCGCACATAGCTTACTGAAGGGCTGAATGCAACTCTCATTGTCACTTTTGGCTACCACTGGAATATAATGAAAGACAATCTTGTTTTAATACAAATAAACATTAATTAATTTCTATAGAATAAACTTGTGTTAATTTTTATTTGATTTTTGAATTATACCTTAATTTCTATTAAAAAGATAATCTAAAAGCAGCTCTCTTATATATATAAATGTGTAATTTTATTCTTAAAGTCAACTTAAAGTACACTTTTTTTTTATTTTAAAAAAAGTAGAAGTGATCTTTATTACTCTTTCAGAATCCTTTAAAGAAATGATTGTTTCATTTTCAGTGCAGCTGTGGTCTACTGAAATGAGCATTTGTTGATTGTGAAAACGTAATCCATTATAATTGAAATTCCATGGAAGCAAAGGCTAGTACAGGTTTTTATAATATAAATTTTTTTTTAATGAACTAATTTAGGGGATGTCATTAATTTATATCATTACGTAGTAACTTTTCATACCATTGGGCTCAAATCGAGTTGACCTGTATCTGTGTTCATCTCTGCTCCAGTCTTTTCTACTCTGTTGTTTATCTTGTGAATCACAACAAGGTCCCTTTTATAGACAGACCATGCAAACAGTTTTCCCGCCAAATCTGTAGGTGCAGATCATTGTGTGGGAATGCATAGTTGAAGAATGTCACTATTTTATCAGTCCTATTAGGGGAGGGGGGAACAGCCAGAACCATATACGTGTAGGTGTAGTTTGTGGACATTGTCCGTCTGTCAAAAGCTGTGATCCTATAATTCATCTCAATGGAAAAATAGAGCAAGGGTAAGAAGAGTTATAAAATATAAATATTTGTCCAATAAAAAAGAATAGCAGTCATATTGGAAAAGGACTTCTAAAAATTGTTAATTCAGATCATATTGGCACAACACATCAGTAACTCACAAATTTTTCAATTCTTTTTTCAGATAATGGTATTTTCCTGTTTAGAATAATATCCATTGTGTTCAGCTTCTTTTTTTTTAAATCTAAAAAAACATGCACAAATAATTTTCTTTTCTCATTGCAAAAATGTACTTTAAATGAGTAAAGCCTAAAAAAATACATAATATGGTTGCTTGTGATTGAGTTTGATGGTTGCTTATGATTGAGTTTGATTTACAGAAATTCAAGAACAATGAGAAATTTACATAAATCTGTAAATTACACACAACTGTTTTAATTTCACATCCTGATATGTTAAAACCAACTATTTTGAATTTTTTCTCTTTACTGTTAATTTTTATTGAAACGTTTTTAAAAGACTAGCTCATCAAGCATAATAATCAAGTGCTCAAAAGAACCAATGTTTTTATTTATTATCTATTTTTAATTTGAAACTTTTTATTAGTTGACATTTGTTTTTTTTTTTAATCAATTCTAATATATTAAATCTTTAGAGATAATAATCTACGCCTAAAACTTTGTTTTATTATTTTTATTAACATACATTGTTTATCTATATTTTGTCAGACCAGAAAACAATCTAGCAGGGAAAAAAAGAAAGGAAAAAAAACTAGACCAACCAAATGTGATGCTGACTTTAGAAAGAATCCTGACTTGGTACACAGTATGAATGAAATAGAACAGATAATATTAGATCGTTCGATGACAGATTCTGAAAAAGTCTTGAAGTCTCTTCATGAAGCAGTGAATTCAGAAAATCGAAAAGACACATTGACATTAATATCAGCAATACAGAAAAACCCATCAGCTGTGTGTCAACAATCTCTCAGTGAAGCTTTACTCTCAGCTTGTGACAATGGGAATAAATTTCTTGTTCAGGGTCTGCTGGCATTTAATGCCGACGTCAACTGTAGAGATGAAAGACAAAATACTCCCTTGATGCTGTGTGCTATGAATGGTTTCTGTGATATAGCACGATTATTGATACAGAGGGGGGCTGATATTAACTGTATCAATAGCCATGGAGATTCAGCTTTGATTCTGTCTGTAACAAACTCCGGTTCAACGGATATGGTTCAGTTATTACTGGATCAAAAAGATATTGACATAAGTCATAAAAATCATCAGTCTCACACATGTTTATCTAGGGCAGTAGAATTACTGGACTTTAGCATAATTAAAATCATCTTTCAGAAAACTTTGCTAAATTATTCTTATGAAAGACAGATTAAAAATAATACCCAGCAGATGATTTCTCATGCTCAGAATGTAGCTAAGAGCTTGGGAATTCTTAAAATTTTTGATTATATGAAAGTAGAGATAACAGAAAATAAATCGGCCTTACTTACAGCTGTTTCCCAGAGTGACCTAGAGAGTGTCAACTTTTTACTGAATTTCGTTTTATCAAAAAATTTAAATGAAGAGTATTTTTATGAGAGTCTCATGATGCAAGTTTTGAGGTGCTACGAAGAAAGAAATACAGGTGTCAGTGAAAATGATATTGAAATAGTTAGATATTTGATTAAAAGTAATGTGCTTGTCTTATCACACACTTTTAGCTGTAGAGATGAAGATATTCTTGCCAAAGCAATCAGTGTTGGGAACCACAAACTACTTGATGTACTGTGCCAGTTTGTTGTTAACAATAGCCAAGTACGAAAAGGCCTATTGCAGAATATTTTTCGTAATGGATTACGCAGTGCATGCAACAGTTGTAGCTGTGAGTGCTTGAGTATTCTCTTGAAATATAAATCTGATATAGTTCAGCAATATGACAATCCTACATATTTTATTAAAAAACCCCTTGAAATGGGCGCTTATGAATTCTTTGAATTGTTCTTGAGTCAGACTTCTTCGCTTGACATTGCAGAACTTTTAAAGATAACTATAGAGACTGGTCAGACAAAATGCTTTAATTTGATTTTAAATAAATTCCCACTAATTGCTGCTTCATTTATTTGCAACAGTCAATCAAGCATGTTACATACAGCTGCTAAAGTTGGAAATAAGGAAATTATAACAAAATTATTAGAGCTCGGAGCAGATGTCAATCAAATTTACCAGGATAAAACTCCTTTGATGTACTGTAGGAAACCAGGAGTAGCAAATATTTTATTACAACATGGAGCAGATATTCATTATAAAGTTAAATCTAGCCAGCTAACTGTCATATTAAATCTTTTCTCTAAAGATTATTTTAGCAGCATTGAAGATATTTATGGATCTTATTACTATTCTGATGAATCTTTACATAATGGGAAGCTATCAGACATAGACATAGATAGGAAAAAAGATTTGATTAGTTTATTTATTCAACATGGAGCTGATGTTGAAGCCAAGGATTCCACAGGGAAAGCTGCTCTTATGAAAGCTTCCATGTTAGAAGGTTTTGAAAAAATTTTAGAGATTTTACTTAAATCTGGGGCAGATCCAAATAAATGTAATGATGACGGTAAAACTGCTCTTCATTTTGCTGTGTCTGAGAATTGTCTAAAAAATGTTCAAACTCTGTTAAACTGTTCAGCTGATGTCAATAAAAAATGTCATGTTGGGCTTGCTTGCTTACATTTGGCTGCTAAAAAATCAGACATAGAAATGTTTAAAGAACTATTAAAGCATGGAGCTGATGTTAAACTAGAAGATAGTTCAGGAAATACACCTTTACTTTTGGTGACAGGTGTGAATCATTCAAATAGTGATGTACTCAAGTATCTCCTAGTTGTAGGCTCTAATGTGAATCATAAAAACAAAGAAGGTTCATCAGCTCTGATGATTGCAGCTGAGAAAGGCAGCTTAGAGTCACTGAAATGTCTATTTGAAAGTGGTGCTGATATTAATACACTTAAAGGTACAAAAAATGTGGTTGACATTTTGGTAGAAAAATCTGCATATTCACATTTTATAGAAAATGTTTTCACGCTTTGTTTAAAATATGTTTTAGAAAATGGTGGTAGTGCTGCTAATGTTAAAACAGAAATAGTTTTTGAATTGATTTCTCACAGTCAATTTAATCTCATACAGAAGCTGATCTTTGCTGGACTTAGCCCAGCTGAATGTCCTATAGAGTTATCTGGACTCAATTCAGGAGATTTTGCAATGTTACCATCTCTATCACCTTTGTGTTTTGCTCTTTTAAATAATAAAGTGGAACTAGCTCAGTATTTCAATGATATTTCATTTGTAACAGCTTTGGATATCTGTAATAGGGAAAGAGCTCAAATCATTCGTATACATTTGAATAGAATGAAGTTTCTGAAGTGTACAGAATTTCTTGATGACTTTTATACTCATCCTATGTCTCTTGAGAAGCTGTGCCTGATAACTGTCTCCTCTTCTTTAGGCTC
Source organism: Bulinus truncatus (assembly GCA_021962125.1). Classification (NCBI taxonomy): domain Eukaryota; kingdom Metazoa; phylum Mollusca; class Gastropoda; family Planorbidae; genus Bulinus; species Bulinus truncatus. The sequence continues at coordinate 175,557 of JAGDYQ010000164.1, forward strand.
TGGAGCCAAGAGAGAAAATAAAGTGACTCAATTACCACTTCCTAACCGTTTTAAGGAAAAATTAATGTACAGAACAGAAAGTGTACTGGATGACTCTCGCTTCAGTGATGTCAAAAAAGAATGTAGAAACATTTTTAATTTGGCATCTTTTATTATTGGAATGGATGGATCTATTCTCGTTGATGAAGATGGGGACTACATCGACTATGGTGATATATACTATGGCGCTAGTGATGATTCATATGATTATGATTACTATGACGATGACTCCTAACCTCCAAATTTTTCGGTTCCAATTTAATTTAATTTTTTTAGTAGGATATAATTGTTTTTTTTTCCTTTTAATTTTGCACTGCTGGGCAAAAGTTTTTATCTAATTTAATGTATATGTAATAATATTCCATATAATTTTTGTTTAAATTATTCTGATATTGATGTTTTACTTCTTGTTTTCCTGTTATTCAAGTTTTGATCATCACTTTCTTGTTAACTACTGATATGTTTGATTCAATGCCAGAATGTGTATCCATTATTTATAAGTTTTCTTTTAATTGATTTCCTTGAACTGATCTAGTATATTTTGAAAAACTCTATCAGTAGAGTTCTAATTTTACCTGGTACTACACTTGGTTTTGCTGTCCATATGTTAGTGTTTTGCTGTCTATATGTTAGCATTGTGCTGTCCATATGTTAGTGTTTGGGCTGTCCATATGTTAGTGTTTTGCTGTGCATATTTTAGTGTTGCGCTGTCCTTATGTTATTGTTTTGCTGTCCATATGTTAGCGTTTTAATCTTTTTGTTTGTTTTTCGACCACCTCTCACGTCATGCCAGCGATGGCTGTAAATGTCATATTTTTTTTACTTGTTTGAATAAATTACATGTACATGATTTAATCTTTTTTTATTTCTTATTATTCAAAGTTTATCATTATTAATAACTGGCCTGATACTAAAAAGTTTGTTGAAAACTGGGAGTATTCAGCTGTCATAAATTGGTTGAATGATATTTTTGTCAATATAAAAAAAAGTTTTAAACTATAATAAATACAGCATATCTAAGTCAAGCTCAGTTCAAGTTATTTATAAATATTAATGTCTGAGAATTTCTGAATATCTGTCTTTCTGTCTGTTCGTTTTACACACGAAGACATTATTTCATTTCTTGAATAGATCAATGTACTAAAAATAGACCATTTCCTTGAATATTATAATAGATCAGTGAGTGACACAATGATCAGATGACATTCTAAAATATTTTGTTCACTTTCTTCTTTCGCAGTGGCTACGGTTCGGTCCGACCGAACGCGTTTTTTTTTTTTTCGGGTACCAGCCTTACTTATTATTGCATAGTGGCCGAGTCGCTGCACTGAACTATATAACAACATAATTTTTTTTTTTTTCAGGATTAGGGTTAGGGATTGGGTTAGGGATAGGGTTAGAGATAGGGTTAGGGTGTGGAGCAATATTATCTATGGCTGGTACCCTAAGTAAAAAAAATACGGGTTCGGTCGGACCGAACCGTAGCCACTGCCTTCTTCTTTATACTATATACTGTAAAGATGTCAATAACATACAGGAGCTAGAATGTTAAACACTGGACTGTGGCTTAAGGCAAGTATACTGTTCACACAAAACACTATTCAGCTCCACCAAAATTACAGTATTATTACAATATTATATTACATCATTAAAACAAACAATATTAGTGAGATATTTTTCAGAATATTTTCTTTATATAGTGCCGTTTTTATTTTAAAAATGAGAAAAATTATGACTGTTAATATAATTTATATTGAATATGTTATAAGTGTTCATGAGTAAAATATGATTTGTGATGGATGAAATGTAGATTGATTTGACTCACATTAAGATAAATAAATAGGCACCATTATATTTATCCTCACAAGCCACACCTCTTCAATAGTGTCAGGAATAAGCATAAGAAATATTTTAAGTTTCATGTGGCAATCCATCAATTTTATATACAGGAGCTATTTACTTTTGTTTAGGAGTATTTTGGTGTGTTAGATTCTTATTTATTTTTTTTGCGTCCATAAATAAAATTTAATTTTTAAAGAAGTGGAAGTTTTATAAACCTTCTAATTGGAATACATCTTGTAAATGGACAAATCAAATAGATGACTATGATAATGATGCATGTGCTAACAAGTTAAATTCAACAATAAATAATAAAAACCGCCCCATTAGTGGTTCGTAGGTTCTAAGAGATGTCATCTCATACTTAACAGGGACTTCACACACAGACATATCCTTAAATACATAATCGTCTAAAATAGTGGTTGGCAAACTTATCAGCCAAAGAGCCAAATTCATATTACAACAATAAAAAAAATTGGGAGCCAAATCTGCTTTTATTACACTAAATAAGTAGGACATTAAATAAGTTGTATACTAAATAAAACTAAATGCCAGAGTCGCACTTAAGGAACAAAGGAGCCACAAGCGGCTCCGGAGCCGCACTTTGCCGACCACTGGTCTAACCTATGCGTGTCTTCCTCGCTGGATTGATGCAAGGGATATAACCCATTTATTAGAAGTTCGTCATAGTTGAACACGGTTATATCCCTTATTTATTAATGCTACCACTCGCAGGGAGCAGCCAGCTTCAGCAGGCTTTTCAACTAGTTTCTCCATAGTTGCCTATCCTGCGTGGGTTTCTTGAGTTCATTCATAAATTCATTCTTTTATATTGCCAAACTAATATTTCTGCTGGCGCCCTCTACGACGGTCTCCTTCTACAGTCGTTTGGAGAATTGTTTTTAGAAGGCTATCATGCCTTGACACATGCCTGATCCACCTGATGCCACCTTGCGTCGCTTGATTGTTGCTTTGATCGTTTTCTGAGAGCCCTCGATTGAGGTGATTCTTTCCCAGAATACTCATTGGTAGGAGATTCGAAAAATTTTCTTCATGCATTAATTTTTTTTTCGAATGCCTGTAACTTGGTTGACGTGGCTCTAAAAGCGTCCATGTCTCATACCCAGAAAGGTGAATAATTCTAACTAGGGTTCTGTAAAGTCTGAGCTTCGTTGTTTTTGATGTCCCAAATTGTTTAATTTAGCGTTACATCACTGCTCTCGGATGGTTAGATGCCGTTGCTGACCCCATCATGGCCCAAATTCTCGCTTCGCAGCCTCCGTCTTTAGATGATATGGCTCCTAGGTATATGAAGTTCTGTACTTCTTCCAGCTTTTGATGGTCCATTATGATGTTTGCACTTCTGAATTCTATGCTGTCCTCAGAAGTTGGGGTTGATTTCTGATGCGTTTTTTGTAAGGTTTCTCAAAATCTATCTTTCTTTTGTCGGCTGCTATACTATGTTCTATATACAGGGACTTCACACACACACAAACACACACACACACACACACACACACATACACACTCCGTTCTCATGTCTTCGAAGCAGATAATTCCATAATTTTTGGTAGTCCTATTCAATAATACTTCTTGGGCCTCCATCTAGCAACAGTTTTAATGAAACTCAATACTGGGTGTGAATTTCAAAATTAGCTCAGAGAATCTTGTGTTCAGTTTTATTTCATCCTCTTCTGCTATGTTATCAAACAATAGAACTCTACTGCCGCTTTCTTTTATTAAGTCAGCCAGATAACCTTTCTGTTCGATTCTTCTAATATGATGCATTGTTTAGCCCACTAACAGAATTATCTACCAAAACGTTCTTTAAAACTTCTATATTATAGTCACTCGGTTTTTTAGAGCATTTTCGAAAAAAAATGCTCTATTGTCCCCGTTTTGTCTGTCTGTCTGTCTGTCTGTCTGTCTGTCTGTCATCACCCTAGATCTCAATAACCGTAAGTCCTAGACTCATGATGTATATATCATTTTGTAGGTCTTGGCCTGCCAAGAAATAGCTTTTTTCCATTTCGCGATCTGACCTCTCAGGGCCGTAAAAGGGGCCTTATAAAGTACCGTTTTTTACTATATAAGCTATATTAATAATGGAACGCCCTATATCTCAGCAACCATAAGTCCTAGACCCATGATGTATATATCATTTTGTAGGTCTTGGCCTTCCAAGAAATGACTTTTTTCCATTTCGCGATCTGACCTCTCAGGGCCGTAAAAGGGGCCTTATAAAGTACCATTTTTTACTATATAAGCTATATTAATAATGGACCGCCCTATATCTCAGCAACCATAAGTCCTAGACCCATGATGTATATATCATTGTGTAGGTCTTGGCCTTCCAGGTGTACATCAAAAGTCCATTTCGCGATTTGACCTCTCAGGGCCAAAATATAAGAGATTGTTATGTACCGTTTTGCTTATATTTTAAATATAAATAATAAAAGCTAATCAAAGGGGCGTAATCATTATTTATTTTTGTAACAGTTATTCAACATGACTTACTTGTCCTTTTAATATCTTTTTTCAGATATATGCATTACACAATTGAATTTATAAACATTTCCAAAATTTACAAATATTTACTGAAAGATAACAAACGTACTGAAAATGCGCTAACACGTCCTGTGTCCAGAATGGAACAGGCGTAATTGCTTATTTTTGTAAAGCTCTCGCCATATTTTACACCAACAGAATTGCGTGATTCCCTCTATAGGATTGAGTGAGATGGCCAGGCCCGTAGCCAGGTCAAAGTAAGCAGGGGGGCACCAATACCCAGCAAGGGGGCAGTTTTTCTCATTTTAGTTACTTTTTCTTTATTTTTTCCTTTTTTTCTTTTTTAAGCGCGGGGGGGGGCACTCCACACCTAGCGGGGGGCACGGCCCCCTAGTGCCCCCCCCCTTGGCTACGGGGCTGGAGATGGCACAAGACAGATTGTCCACAACGAAGTTTTAACTTTTTCGTCGGTCTTGTCTGTGTCACCAACACCTGCGACCAGTACGCCGGGGAAAGGGGCAGTGCCCCGGGGCCCAGTGAGTTTTAGTGGCCCGGACTGAGCTGGTAAATCAACTTTTGAAAATATTAATATCAGCAGGAGGGCGTGACAGCCTTGCCCAGGGGCCCGAAATTTCTGTCGGTGGGCCTGCCTGGGACTTATCACTTCGTCCGCCAATTCCTCGTTTTACGGAGGTGGGGGATGATCTGCGGACAAAAGCATTACTCACGAGTATCGAATTCCCCCCGCGTAATTTGACCATTGTCAGTTTTACCAATCATCAATAGATCAGTGTCATAGTGACGGAATTCTTTGGAAATACTGTGATGGAACTTAATTGAAATTCAGTAACAATTTTGCAATAAGAGTATCAAGAATAAATATACAAGACATTCATCAAAAAGTATGTTTGTGGTTCTTTATTTTTTTAATACTAAGTCTGAAATGTAAATTGGGACCTGCATGGAAATGACATAACTATTCAATAATTATTAATATAGATTATTGGAGAAAAAAATATTCCAAACGCCCATAAGGTACTCACTATACATACCAATCAAATGTTGGGGGGGGGGGAGGGGGTAAATACCATTGAGGCCACAAAGGCGCTTTATTTTTTTTTTATCACTACGTCTAAAGTGTAATATGGAGCCCCTGAAATTGACATACGTTTTAACATAAAATATATAGAAAAAAAGTTCCTTAAGGAAAAAAAAAGGTTCAACACACATAAGAGTCCAAGTAATGTTTATCACCTTAAAATATTGGAATATTGGAGTTGGGCATTAGGGTTATTCACAATTAACTATATTAATTATTATCGAATAATTATGTCGTTTTTTTTCCTATTTAATCTTTGTTAATAATGTTCCATTAGTTTATCTATTTCAGGTCCGCAGCCCGTAGCCTGCTTACTTTGACCTGGCTACGGGCCAGCAGGTGCAGGTCCCTATATTATTTTTTAGATATAGTGATAAAATTAAAGGGCCTTTGGGGCACCAAGGGTGTCTATCTCCCTCACTTTTAATTAGTATGTAACTATGTATAGTATAGTGAGTACGATGATGATCAAGACACTTTGGTAGGCCTATACAATGATCGAAGACTACATTAAGGCTAAGGAGTTAGACTAGTTAATTTTTGTTATGCCCTTTGGGAGTTGGGCATTACTTTTTTATGCCCCATTTTTTCCTATATAAGGTATATTAAAAATTATCCAATAGTTATGTAATTTCAGGGCCCCATTTTATACCTCAAACGTAGTGAGGGCCCAAGGGCCCTAAAATATTTTTTATCATTTCAAGGCATTTGTAATGATTTGATCATGTCATATTGTTAATATTGGACAAGGGCATCAGTTAATTTAAACTCATTTTTTCAATATAAAATGTATTTTACGGTTTAATAAGTCGATGGGCACCCAATTTAGGGCCCATTATGTTAACAAGGAACTCATTTAGTAAAAAATAATTGTAGTTGGCAGCTACCTGTTCAACTTCTCTAAACAGCATGTTATGGCTGACTTGTGCATTTAGTAGTCATTGAGGACCACTTTTTCTGTTTAAAAAAAAAGCATATAAGTTTTTTCTTAATTTTATAACAATCAAAACTGTGATTTGGAACTGTTGTAGAGGTAAAGTATCAATATAAAATAATTTCTGCCTTTAAATAAGATTTTATGGTGATTTTACACAGCCGACATAGGCCTAGCCCTAGGGCTGATACTGATAGTGCTTGGGGCTTGGGTTTTGGCTTTGATTATCAAATATTTGTAAAACTATTTTTCATTTTCATCTCAAAATTATCGGTAGCTCTTTCCTTGCTGCAGCATTTTCCTCCTTTACTCATCTAACTTTACCAGACTCACCCCTCTGCCTCTGGTCAGTGTGGATGGATGACATGATTGACATCTGGTGCCAAGGCTAGACTTTTAACATATAAAGTCATAAAATTCAGTGAAATACTTTACCAACTTCATGTCTATTTGAAGTTGCTTTTTCAACATTTATAAACATTAAATGATTAAGTAAAATAAAGGAAAAGGTTTTAGGATGTGGGTCCCATTCTCAGATAGGAATTAAAAACAAAAGAACCAAATTATGATGATACATCATCTCAACTTTTACAATTTCATCAATCTCGTTGATTCTAGTGAATTTTTTTATGTATATATTTATTAGTATTTTGAAAATAATGAAGGGGGTACATGGATGTGAAAAGTTCGGTAAACGCTGTTGTAGTCCTAATCAATATGGAAAAAAAAATTATTGGGACTAATTGCTTTAGTCAGTTAACTTAAACAGTAAAAATTGTTTTTGAAAATAGAAAGTCAAGAAAACCTCAACTTCTCCAACTGCTTTTACACTGTCATCTAGAAATTAATTGTAAACTACATTATTTGAATTTACTGAAAAAAAGTTAGGATAAAAAAACTAAAAGCTTGTTGTTTTAGTTCAGGATGGTGTTTTCACAGAGGAAAATAACATTGACACATAAACACTAGATAAAGTTAATCTTACAAATCACCCAAAATGCTATTGCTAGGTCCGGAAATGTTGGAAAGGATGCTGTAAATATAAAAGCTCTAAATTCTCTTTAAAAAAAAATGTTGGATGTAATATTTATAATTTAATTCAGGAAGCAGATTGCGCTCAAAAAGTGAAGATGGATTCAGCTAGTGAGCCTAGTGCTAGTCTAGCTTGAAAGGCTTTTTATAAACATGTTTTTACTTAATTTTATGTCATATTTTTGTTTATATTGGCTCATTTCTATGGCATATATTTGCATTTTATAGGTCATTTTTCTGCCTTTTTTATGTCAAAGAAATCTGAGCACAAAAAATTACTATAGGAAGGCATTTAAATTTTTTAGTACAAGATGCATTAATATGTATGTTGTGTTTATATGGTTATTAAAGTAAAAGAAAAAAATTCCTTATAAAATTGCTTATGAAAATATCTTGAACTATATGTTTAAAAATATTATACTGCTATTAGACGGATTAAAAATGCAGAAAGCATAAAGCAGATTTTATCAGAATATTAACAAGAAGATGAACTTATTTGCATTCTTAATTTAAGTGTGTATTTTTATTTTTTTTTACAAATTCTTAGCATAACTTTGAATTAAAAAGTTAACTTTTACATGCAAGATCCTTAAAAAAAATGTTACTTCATTCTCAGAGCAAGTGTGGTATAGGCCTACTGAAAGGAGCAGTTGTAAATTTGAACTTGATACCATGGATACTAAGGTTAGTATTATACACATATTAAGTACTTTACAATAAGATCAAAATGTTTTAAACTATGTTTTCTATCATACTAGCTTTAGATGACATTGTTAATTCATTTAATAAAATCATGAGGCCATTCCATTTTTTTGTGTTTATAAATTAATCTTCCCAGAAAAAGGAAGTTATCCGTTACCCATTCTTAAAAGAAATGATTACACACAATTATTTTTTTTTCTTAATTTACAGTAGCTGTTGATTTTATTCTATTAAATTTTCCACACTTAAAATTACACCCCAATTTTGAAAAAAAAAATGTTTTCAAACCAGATGTACTTTTATAAAGATACCAGGTCTAAATAACAAATCTTTATAAAAGTAAAACCAAGGGTTCATTTTCTTGTGTTACCTCTTGCACTGTTGCTCATTATGTTGGCTTTTCACCAATTGAACTGTATTTCAGTGAACATATCACTGTTAGTATTTTTCATGTTTTGCCTTAACCCCCATAAGGCACAGCATGAACTCTACATAGCTATTAAATGTTAGGGGGATAGCTGCCCTTGAAGCTCCAAGAGACTATTATTATCACCACCTTAGTTAAGAATATTAACAAGGATTATATATAGGAAAAAATGGTGCCTTGAGAAAAAAATGCCCAGCACCCATAGGGAAAAACAAAAATTAAACTAACCAGTTATATCTTAGGACAGAGGTTTTCAACCTGTGGTCCGCAGAGCTTAAAAGGTGTCCGTGGGCAAGTCAAGGAAAGTAGTGATTTTTCTTGTATAAAGTATAGCTTGGTTTGGATGATTGTTTAGCTTTTAACTTAACAAAAAATACTAGCTGTGCTAATGTTTCAGGCACAGACAACAATGTGCAGAATTGAAAACTTCGCTGTATTTCCTTATATTTTCGTCTGAAGTCTGAACTAGACTGCATACTACATGTAGGCCTACTTGTGCAGTGAGTTTTTGAGTCATCTCATCTTGTCAATATTTCTTACTTACTGAGCTCTGACATAACTTAAAACATCCAGATCGTCACAGGAGTGTGTATTGTTGATAAATATTCCGGTTAATCAGTGGTTACAATTATTATAAGCCTAGATTTGCCTAGAAATAATCTTAGACAAAAGTTTTTGATATCAAAATTGCTGCTATACACTTCACATATTGTTGCGAAACATGTTGTTTTGGTTGGAAGTAGATTTTTCGTAAATTTTTGATATGAAAATAGGCCAGAGCGATAATAGGGATTTTTCGCTAATGCATCGATGAAACATTGCGAAATTCTAGCGATGCTGTTCTGTTTTCATGTGACTTGCTTATGTGACAAATATTTTTAAATTGTTAGTAAACAATTCAAAATACATGAATTGTGTAGTTAAAAATGTTATACATACATTTAATTTTAAAATGTGAATTTTCGTCATCAGAATGTCAAATATTTATACAGATGATTACCTTATCTAACCCTCCCTTCTCTGAAACTTAGTCTCTAATTTTTTCCCTGTGAGATCTGAGTCAACGGACTAAACTGTCGTTGGTCTTCGAGCGTCGTATTTGGTTGGTAGCATGACGAATAGTGCATTCCAAAAAACCTCACACAATTACAGAAGAGCTAATTATACCGGCAGCCAATGTTCCCTCTAAGCTGAGCGCGTGAGCGATTGCTCACACGAATTCAGAGCGTCGCTCATACTACACGTACGATCACTCACTCTGACGGACGACATCGCTTAAATCGCTCACAAATTTTGGCCTCAAACAAAATGTTGCTCATAGACAAAATTTTTTGCTCACTTCAAACCACACCTTAAAGGGAACATTGCTGGCAGCAGTCGACATTAGCGAAGTTGTTCTAGGAAAGGAATACAGTCAAAAACTGAAAGCAATTCCACTGTCTGATAACACAGTAAGCAGACAAATCGCCGACATGTCTGAGGATGTTCGCTGCCAACTGATTGCACGCCTTCAGCATATCATATTTGCAATTCAGCTTCACGAAAGTTCAAACATTGCGAATGCAGCCCAATTGTTGGTGAATTAGCGGAAGACTTTTTGTTCTGCAAGTCGCTACTGGGTTGCACAACCGGTGAAGAACTTTTCCATTTACTTGATTAATTTTTTTGAAGAATAAGGACTGGCCTGGACACAATATGTTTGCGTGTGCACGGACACTGTTGCAATGACTGGCGCCTCACATAGTATCAACCCACTGCGTGATTCCAAGCGAGGCCTTGGTGACAAAGGACATGAATAAAGATCTTGTTGATGCGTTTTCCTCATGTATTAAAATTGTTAACCGTTTGTTTGAAAACATGTGCCGCGAAATAGAAGCCTAACACAAGCATTTATTGCTACACACGGAAGTCCGGTGGCTATCATGCGGTCGCATTGTTCAGCGTATATATTAATTAAGAGATGAGCTGCTCATTTTTCTAAACCAGCAAAACGAATCGATAGCACACTTCTTTATAGACGAGACATGGGTTGCCATACTAGCTTGCAGACATTTTTAACATTTTGAACTGTTAAATCTCTCATTGCAAAGATCTGAAAACAAAGTCGATACTTTCCAAAAGAAACTTCGCATATGGAGGGGAAAGTGTGAAGAAGGCACCTATGATATGTTTCCGTTGTTGGCTGACAGTGAACAATATTTTGACAGGCGTCATTGCATGCACCACTTTGAACCACCTAGAGCAGCTGTAGTATTACTTTCATCAGTATTTCGGTGATGACGATATCAGCACATTTGATTAAATTTTCGAAATCTTTGATTGCAGGCTAACCGTTTTAACTGGTCGCGAACAAGAACAATGGGTCGAATTTTCATCTGAAAGGACACTGCACATGCAGTTCAGCAGACTGCAACAGCTGTCGTTCTGGCTAGCATATTTCCAGGAGTACTCGCTGCTGTCAGACAAAGCAATTATTTTCTACAATGTACTTGTGCAAAACTGCATTCTCTGCTGTTACTGTTACCAAGCACAGGTCCAGACTGGACATTGAACATGAAATACGCATATGTTTATCTCGCATACCAACCTGTTTGGACAAACTCTCTAGTGCAAAGCAGGCACAGCCTTACCACTGAACAGATACCTCTGTGTAACAGACATACTAGTAGAATAAATATTTGGTGATGGTCTCATTTTTCCAATAGATAGCTATTTATGTATGTAAAATGACTTTTATATGTTGTGCGCGTAACTTAGGCTAGGTCTACCGTCTAGCAGAATTAAAGTAGATTGCATCTGTAAACTTAATAAGACATATTCTGACCCAACCTAAGATTATGGGGGTCCGCCACCCGAGCTTGGAATATCTTTGGGATCCGCAGCATAAAAAAGGTTGAAAACCTCTGTCTTAGGAGATAGAAGCACTCTTCCTCAACAGTTAACTAATGTTTGCTTCAATCTCAATCTTTGTGCGTTCCTCATATATCAATGATAAGCCTTAATTCAAAGTATTCTTCATAATGCTCTTACTGTCAACCTTCTCAAATCATATTGACATGCCAAGTCAAAAACACACACATTTCTTTTTGACAAATATGGATAATTGTTAATCACTCTGCATAAATGACCTCTTAAGGTGGAACATCCGGGCTTTAGAACCAGTAGTTACAACATGGTTGTTATTTTTACACCAAGTGCTTAGAAACCCTCTAAATATAAGACATGAACCAAAAAAAATTTAAAAAGGTTATTTTGTGGTTGCCATGAAAACGGAAAAAGAGGTTAAAAAAACTGTTCACTTAAAACACTGTACCTTTTTTTTCTTCTTAATAAAAAAGAAAAGTTTTCTAAATTAAAATAATTATACATTTTTTAAATTTTAAACATTGAACTTTGTATGGAAAAAAATTTCCAAAAGTTTTACACATATTTAAATGCCAAAAATGGAAATTGTTGTTAACATATATACAAATACACTCGCCAATTTTTCCTTTGTATTTTTGCAAATAGAGTGGAAAATTAAAAGGAAAAATAATTAAAAATACTATTAACACTAGCCATTATTCATTACTCATCATCAAATTTTTTTATTTTTGTATTATAGTGTTGAAATTTTCCAGATACATGAATACAGAGAAATGTTTATTTATTTTGAAAAAAAAACAAATAACTGAAAGTTTAAAAAACATAATTTATTAAAAGCTCCATGGCATAGGCCCTTATGAAATTATGACCTTGTAAAATGAGCATTTATTTCTGGAAAGAGATTCTACTTATCATTAGAGTCAGTAATATGGCAGATCACCAGCTTGTGATATGGAAAGTTAAAAAATAACCCTCTTGTAATTATAATAATAAATACTGCTATGCTTAAGAAAGTCTTATGCAGATAAATCATTTGGTTGTTTGGTTAAGTTCTAGATGTTATTCAGACTTTTTAATTATACTTGAAAAAGGTTTTGTCATCCACCAACTGTAATTGTACTTGTAATAGAACCAGACCACTTAATTTCTCTTCTTTTGTCAAACTTTGATAAATATTATTTTTAAGATACTAAGTACAGTTTCAGAAAATAATGGGATTATAAGATTTCATTACCTTTGTGCATGTACTGATTTGTTACCATTTTGTATAGTTGTGTAATTAACTGTTAATTTTTTTGTTTAATTGCTATGTTCACATATAATTTATAACATGAAAAAATATCAATTCTTTTTTTCTTTTTTTTTTTAGTTGAGAAATCGACTTGGCAAGAATAAACCGAAAGGAAAAATATCTACAACAACTAATCAAGATGCTAAAAGTGCCAAGAGAAAGAATCCTGACTTGGTACACGGTATGAATAAATCAGAAAAGCAGATACCAGGAAGTTCAGACCCTAAAATAGTGTTGAAGTCTCTTAATGTTGCATTGAATTCAGATAAACGAAAAGACACACTGACATTCATATCAGACATTAAAAAAAACCCATCAGCTGTATGTAAACACTCTCTCAGCAAAGCTTTACTCTTAGCTTGTAACAAAGGAAATAAATTTCTTGTTCAAAGTCTTCTGGTAAATAATGCTGAAGTCAACTGTAGAGATGAAAAACAAAATACACCCTTGATGCTGTGTGCTTTGAATGGTTTCTGTGATATAGCACGATTACTGATAGAGAGAGGGGCTGATGTAAACTGTATCAATAGTCATGGAGATTCAGCTTTGATTCTGTCTGTAACAAACTCTGGTTCAACAGATATGGTTCAGTTATTATTGGATCAAAAAGATATTGACATAAGCCATAAAAATAACAAGTCACAGACATGCTTATCTAGGGCAGTTGAAATGTTGGACTTTAACATAATTGAAATGATCTTACAGAAAGCTGAACCTAATGATTCTGAGGAAGAATGGAGAAAAAAATATGTGCAGCAAATGATTTCACATGCACAGAATGTAGCCAAGAGTCTGGGAATTCTTAAAATTTTTGAATATGTGAATAAAGAGATTAAGGAAAAAAAGCCAGCCTTACTTATAGCCGTTTCCCAGGGTGACCTAGAGAGTGTTGACTTTTTACTGAAGTTTGTTTTTTTAAGAAAATTTAAGGAAGAGTACTTGCATGAAGGTTTTATCATGCAAGTTTTGCAGTTCTATGAAGAGAGAAATACAGATCTCAGTGAGAATGATTTTGAAATTGTAAGAAAACTGGTTGAAAATGACAAACTTGTCTCATCTTACATGTTGAGCATGAGAGATGAAGAGATTCTTTCCAAAGCTATTAATGTTGGAAACTACAAACTTCTTGATATACTGTGCCAATATATTGTTAATAGCAATCAGGTATGTACAAACTTAATGGAAGTGAACTTTTTTAAAGGGTTAGTTAAAACATGTGCAAAATGTAGCTGTGAGTGTTTGAATGTTCTTTTAAAGTATAAACCTGAATTCAGTTTCCCATACATCAACCCGACCAATTTGATTAAGAAACCCCTAGAGATGGGTGCTGTTGAATTTGTTGAATTATTCCTAAGTCATTTTTCTTCTTTTGACGTAGCAGAAACTTTAAACACAATTATAGAGAATGGTCAAACAAAGTGCTTCAATTTAATTTTGAATAAATTCCCACTAGAAGTTGCTTCAGTCATTTGCAACAGTCAATCAGACATGTTTCATACAGCTGCCAAAGTTGGAAACAAGGATATTATAAATAAATTGTTGGAACTTGGAGCAGATGTCAATAGAATTTACCAGGATAAAACTCCTTTGCTGTATTGTAGAAAACCAGAAACTGCAAATATTTTATTTGAACATGGAGCAGATGTTAATTTTAAAGTTAAGTCTAGCGAGATAAATGTCATTTTAAATCTTTTCTCTATGGATTATTTTTATAATGTGGACAAAATTACACCATCATATTACTTTAAAGAAGACATCTCTAGTATAGGAAAATTATCAGAAACAGTTATACAATTGAAAAAAGATTTGATTCACTTTTATCTAGAACATGGAGTTGATATTCAAGCTAAGGACTCCAAAGGAGAAAGTGCTCTTATGTTAGTTTCTAAATTAGAAGGATGTGAGACAATTTTAGAGATTTTACTACAATCTGGGGCAGATCCAAATATGTCAAACGAAGGAGGTAAAACTGCTCTTCACTTTGCAGTGTCTGAGAATCATCTAAAAAATGTTGAGACTCTGTTAAACTATTCAGCGGATGTCAATAAAAGATGTCATCTTGGATTGACTTGTTTGCATTTATGTGCTAATAAACAGGACATAGAGATGGTTAGACTACTATTCAAGCATGGAGCTGATGTTAATCTAGATGGTTATTTGGGAAACACACCTTTACTGTTGGCAGCAAACATTGCAGATGTGAACAGTGATTTTCTAAACTATCTCATAGATATAGGTTCTAATGTAAATCACATAAACAAAGAAGGTTTTTCTGCCCTGATGTTTGCATCTGACAAGGGCAGCTTGGAGTCAATAAAAATTTTATGTGAAAAAGGAGCTGATATAAATGCAAGAAATAGTAGAGATTTAAAAAATGTGGTTGACATTTTATTAGAGAATTATCTGTCATGTTCACATTTTTCAGACAAAGATTACCTTAACTGTACTAAATATGTTTTAGACAATGGTGGAAGTGCAGCTCATATTAAAATAGAAGTGGTTTTCGAATTAATTACTCGTGGCCAGTTGAATCTCGTACAGAAATTGATATTTGCTGGTCTAAGTCCATCTGATTGTCCTATAGATCAGTGTGGTCTCAATACCAAAGATTTATCAATGTTACCATCTATGTCGCCATTCTGTTATGCTCTTTGGAGTAATAAAGTGGAACTGGCTCAGTATTTCAATGATATCTCATTTTTAACGGCTTTGGATATTTCTGGTAAAGAAAGAGTTGAAATCCTTCGTTTACTAATTTTTAGAAAGGAGTATCTCAAGAGCTTGAAATATATTGATGATTTTTACTCTCGTCCAATGTCCCTGGAGAAGTTGTGTTTGGTATCAGTGTCATCTACCTTGGGCTCAGGAATTGAGAGAGAAAACAAAGTGAAAAAACTACCACTTCCTACATGGTTCAAGGAAAAACTTCTGTACAAAACAGAAAATGTGCTGCATACAGCTCACTTTGATGACATTGAAGAAAATGTTGACAGCCTGGATATGGATGAAACTATTTTCACTGATAATGATTCATATGATGATGATGAAGATGACTATGGCAGTATTTACTATGGTAATGGTGATGATACATTTTTTTATGAGGATGAGGATGAAGATTTTTCTTACCATGAATCTGACTTTTTTGGCAATGACTTCTAATTTGCATTTTTAGTTTTCAGTTCTAATTAATATCACTCTAATTAGTTCTCTATTTGTATATCTTTTGTTTCAGATAATCCAGGTTTAGATACCTGTATGTATTTTTTTTTAAAGAAATTGACTAGTTAAAATTTTTGTACCTTTAGTTATAGATGACTAAGAAGATTTAGTTTTAGTTTTCTCTATGTAATTGTTTTAAGAAATGAAAAAAAATGTATATAATTTGATTTCAGTTGTATGTTCGCTCACTTAAGTAATACAGAGAACTGTAATTAAGTTCAGGGCTAAAATGTATCAGTGGTGCCATATTATTTTTGTAAACCATATTGGTAATAAGTGTAAATGATACATTTTATAAAGAGAAAACACACATTGTCACATATAAAGATAAATTCAGTTTTTAGAATACATAAAGCTTTTTTTTTTTCTTTGTACATAGGTCCTCCTTCATGTTTATACCCCACAGCCCCCTAAAAAAAAACAACTTAAGTGATCAATATGTTGGACAATATCTGTTGCAAATTACTGGTGAATTATATAATACAATTTTCACCCCCATTCATTAGATAGTTTTGCTCCATCTATTACAGTCAGGTTATACAGCATAGGAATGGTGAAACGATAACTTTCTTTTACTTAAAGCAATTTCAGTTTGATGTCAACCCCTTGTCCCCCCCCCACCTCATCCCATCTTTAAACCTTGATTATGGAAAGGAACATTTGTCAAGGTGTGAAACAAATCATTGACTAAACCGTCTTGCACACACATTGATTAGTGTATCCATTACTTCTTCTTTTTCCACCACTGCTCATGCAAACATGGAATTCTAGTGTGTACCCGGTGGATTAAACAATATCTTTTCTTCTACAACCTAGATGCTGAAAACTGATTGAGATATAAAACCTACAGCAGACTATAACTTTGCAGAACGATAGATAATTAGATGGAATAAAATATTTTTGGACTCTATAGTTTCCAGCGATTCCAGCAAAATGGTTTTCTAAAAACAAACAACAGAAAAATAAATACAGTCGATTCCGCTTAGTTGGGACACATGGGGACCGAGGCTTTTCGTCCCAATTAAGCGGCTGTCCCAATTAAACATACAAATTTACTATTGGCTTCTTGGTTTTGTTTCTTTGAGAGATTTGTCCCAAATAAGCGGCTGTCCCAATTAAGCGGTGTCCCAATTAAGCAGAATCCACTGTATATGAAAATATATTTTAAAAGCAAATTGAACGCTCCCTCCACCCAAAGGCTTGGGGCCTATCACAAGTGTTTGGGTTGCATTATTGTTGCATGCCCTGATCACATGTATAGTTTTATGACATCTTTTAAACTAGCACCAATAATGTTTTAGAAAAAAGTATGGCAGTTTATAACTATTATCCAATTTATAACTACCGATAAGATTTAAAAAAAATATGGCACCCTATAACCATATCATTGTAATATAATTTATCCATATCTCTGGTAAATGTGTCATAATTAAACAACAGAAAACATAATTCCCTTTAGTTTATCAAACAATTAAAAAGAAAAAGGTTTTTTTTTTCAACCAATTCTACCTTTTAAGTTAAAATCAAATTTCTGAGGTTTCATAATTTTTTTATTTTTTTTGGAATTTATTGCATCTGTAAATATTTTAGTTCTACAACAAAAATGCATTTTGTTTTTTTTAAATGTTTTTTACTACTTAGAATGTATTATAATTATAATACAGGTATTTTGTATTAAACTGTTGAAAGTAAATAAATTCATATTATTTATCAATGGTAATACTTTTTTTGTTGTCAGCACCAGGTAACTTTCTCTTGACTGCAAATAGTTTTACCCAATACTTGGTTATTAAAATGTTCCCCAATAACTATTGAAATCTATATATGTTATTTAAAATTGTTCTTTTTAAGTGTAAAATTCTACATGCTGTAATGAAAACTTATAGTCATTGAGAAAAATTCTCTATTGAAATGATGACTGCCTGGGTAGACCTACAATATCAAAATATAATACTTTATTGTATTTAGCCAACTCTCTTAATGAGTGTCATACACCTGGTTAAAAAAAAAGACTAACTTTTTTTAATATTTTAAATAGAGGAATATATTTCAAAAGATGAATAACTTAAAATATGAAAAGTATGAAGGGTGGATGCAAAACTTCACAAAGTCTAATGTAGTCAATACTTCAACACTATTTTTACTTTACCATGTTTTTAGCTCAGACGTTCAGTTATATTTCTTTGAAATCTGGTTTACTACATATATTTTTTTAAGTAACAATAGAAAGAAGGGAAAACAACAGGTCCAAAAGCAATATATAAGGCAACACCCAATGAGAAAAGGCCTAAAGGCAGGCCAAGAAGCAGATGGTTGGAGGAAGTGGAGAAAGACCTTAAAGCCATTGGAGTGGGAGAGTGGAGGAAGAAGACCATAGATCGGGAAAAGTGGAGAAGAGTAGTAGAGCTGTAGAGCTAAAGGAAGAAGAATAAACCAGATTTCAATAAATTTTGACTACCTAATCAGAAGAAAATCAGTGCCATGATTTTAAAATTATGGTGAGAGTGGAAACATCATTTTTTTATGCTGTTATGTCATGGGATAATTTTGATAAGTTGAAACTATTATGCGTCATGGTATTAATTTTGCGACATTCCGTAAATTGAAGCAGCGAGTTACAATGTTTGTATAAAAAGTTTTAAGTTTAGGGTTCGTCCATTGACTACTACGTAAATAGAACTCGGGCGGAGAGGGGGGGGAGAGGGGGGTGCTGGGTTGAAAAAGTTTAACAGTTGACATAGGGGATGGAGGTGTGAAGGATTTTTGGTGTCAAAAATTTAAATAAATACGCAAGACAAAAAGTAATATTTAAAAAAAAAACAAATGTTCAGCCTCTTGACAAGACAGGCAATCTATGGCCAGCGGTTTTTTCCGACCCGCATTTACGTCGATAACGTTAACATTTAATGTATGTCCCTTCATATGATGTATTATAAACGTCCCATTAATCTGCTCTTGTTTCTGCCTTTCTATCAAATTTAAGAACACATTATAGGCCAAGCCCTTCAGTGGTTATTAATGTACATCTGTGATATTTCGTCTTATATATCACATTGCTATCCAAAATCAAAACAAAACTTTGCGTCAAGGGGTCATCCTTAAAAGACGTCCACCAATTTTTTGCTTTGTTACCTCCCCTCCCCCTTTGTCCACTTTTGACTGGACCCCCCTACCCCCAAGTTGTGGAGTCCAAAAAATAAAATTTACCGAACATGAATTAATGAATATTTCGAATTTTTAAATTGGGAG
This sequence comes from Bulinus truncatus, assembly GCA_021962125.1. Taxonomy (NCBI): domain Eukaryota; kingdom Metazoa; phylum Mollusca; class Gastropoda; family Planorbidae; genus Bulinus; species Bulinus truncatus. Next base: position 194,761 of record JAGDYQ010000164.1, read on the forward strand.
AATGTAAACAATATAAAGAGTACATATTCACAAACATTTTTTTCAGAAATTCAAAATTCTAAAGATGAAAAAATTAATGTTTAAAAACATTTTATTGAATTATAATTTAAAAATGCAAAGCATTAAACCACAATTATTCAGT